>JXCR01036036.1:209003-230033 GCA_002079205.1 Phalaenopsis hybrid cultivar
CTGTAAAAGCGTACCTGGCGAGTCTTCTCGTTCCACCATCTGAAACTTGAAAATGTATGTGAGGGCATTTATGAAGAGCAGGAAAAGTAGAGTTCTGAGGGGTTTTCCTAACTCTATGTTGTATTTTGGTAAATCCTTAAAAGTTTAATTGACAATGATTTCATTAAGCAAAAAATATTAAGCTTAATAGGCCTCTGAGGTATCTAACAAGTTAGGAGAGGGAAGCAGGTCCATGTCTCCCTCTCATCAACTAGTGAAAAGCCTCGAGTCCATTTAAACTTATAATGTTGCTTAATGGTTCATCCTGTAAATATCCTTAATGCTTAGTGAACATTAATGTCCCTATTATCCCTAAGAATAGGGTAATTATCACTTATCATTCAATTTAAGAATTATGTGGGTGATGACCCTTGAAGGGGCAAGTGAGTGTAATTTGGACACTTACCCAAATTTTTTATCCTAATTTGGCTTAGTGGTGTGTCAAAGATGTTTGATTTAATTATGTTTATTTCTCTAATCCTCATTTAGTTAATTTTTTGATTTAGCCTAAGTCACCACTAAGCCCTTTAAGACCTAGGCGAGTGTCTTAATTAGAGGGTTAAGTTTTAAGTTGTCATGATTCATGATTTGAATTTTATTTGAAAGTCAACATAGTGGTATTAAATTGATTAATTATTGGCTTCAAAAATCATACCCCTAAGTCCAAGATCATTTAATTTTAATAAGCTTCCAAATTTTGATTAATTTAGAAATTTTATTAATCTTAATTAAAAAAGTGAGATTGGTTTGTACCAATTAACCCCTTTGTATTTCAAGAATCAAATAAATTGCTTAAGTTCAGAGATTACCCATTCCCCTCCTTGAATTAAGCCTAAACGTTAATTAAGGCAAGATTTCCAAAATTACACATTTGCCCCTAAGGCTCTAACGCTTCATAATTTGTCAAATTCAATTTAAATAACTTTGAAATTTTTATCCTACCTCATTCATGGGTCCATTAAGACATCAGAGGAGAAAATGTGATTTTGCAAAATTTAATTTTATTTATATAATTATTTTAATGCAAAAATAGGATTTTTCAAAGAAAATACCTAACTTGACCAAGGTAAATTATAATCCTTTGAAAATTTTACTGGAGGTAGACCTAGACCAGAGAAGCTGTTGGATCAAACTTAACATTTTTTGGAATTCTCTGTGATTTATTAGAATTATTGTAAGTTCTGGGTTATTTATTAAAAATAAACTATTTTAAGTGATGAAAATTAAGTTTTGTATTTTTGAAAAATCTTCCTAAGGTCAGAGAACTTAAAGGAGCAACTCGTTTTTAGACTTTTAAAAATTATTTTTTTAAGTTTTGAAATTCAATATCTTTATTTAGAAAATCAGAAAAAATATTCTAATCGTTCCTAGGTGATTATAAAACAATTTAGAACATTTCCATGAGTTTTATTATTTTTATGATTTCTATGAATTTTTTAATTATTTAAATATTTAGAATAGGCTAAAAATCAAATTTTTATCTTAAATATCATTTATTTTTTAGAAAATACCTCTGATCACAGAGAACTCAAAAAACTAAGTTTCATAATTTTTTTGAGTTATATTTTGATTTTAAAAAAATCATTTAATTGTTAAGATTGGTATTTATCTTTAAAAATCAATTTAAGTTATTAAATGAACTCAAAATATTTTGAAACTTTTATGATGAATCCTCTGGATCATAAATCACAGTGGAGATGAAAAATCAAGTCATTTAAATGTTTATATTTTTCTAAATTAACTATTTTAGTGACTTAGTATTGGGAAAATTTAAGGATGTTTTAAATGACTTGACCAATGAAATTATTTTTAAGGGTTTCTCTGGTCATGGTAGACCGTCCAAAATTTTTCATGGGATTTAATAACCAATATGCTAATTTTCACGACTATTTTAAGAAAATGATGTGAAATAACTTGAAAATATAGATCTCTACATAGGAACCTCATCTGACTTTTAAAAAATCAGAGAGTATTCCCCCTTACAGAGGCTACAATATGTTAAAATTTCAAGCCAAGGTGATATGTCAATATGCATGAAGTATCAAATGATTCCAAATAGTATTTATTTAATTAAAAATATTTTATGCATCAAATGAACTTGAAAGTTACTCCACATTATTTTCCTCTGTTTACTGAGCAAGAGGGTATTTTTATTTTATTTTTGTGATTTTTCTACATAAAGTTATGTATTTTATAAGTTTGGGGGTATTTAAATAAATAGAAGAAGCCATATTTATCTATTTAAACTACGCGTGCCACCTCAACCTACGACGGCTCCGAAGGCATAAAGTTAAGGGTATTTAAATAAATAGGAAAAAGCCCTATTTATCTATTTAAACAGCGCGTGCAAGGGTATTTAAATAAATAGGAAAAAGCCGTATTTATCTATTTAAACAGCGCGTGCTGACTAGATCCTAGGTAGCTCCGAAGGCGTGCATGGTGCGCTCTGGTTAGACGCCACCGTCCACGTAGCTTGCTGACGTGGCCCGCTATTTATGTCCCGAAGCGCTGTCCGGCTCGATATCCCCCGTCCATTTGATACACACTTGATCAAACAGCTTCCTGTCATTGTCTCTGATAGAATGATCCCGTGCCCGTCCAGACTAAAACCTTAAGATCTTGGCTTAAGCTCAACCAAATCACTTCGGGTTTGATCCTATAGACTCGTCTAAGTGAGACGAACACATCCATACGAGTAAGGNATGAAATCAAACTGACCCCATATTTTTCATAGTCAAAATGAAAGTGCGTTGTACCTCAAATACTGTATCTATCTCGAAGGATAAACATAAAACTTGAGGGTGAGGCTCAATCAAATAAACTAAGGAATATATGACGTCCGTTTGGTCTGTGAAACCTTTATATTTGTCGACAAGTTCTCCTATTAAATATAAATAATTAAATAAGGTTTATATTAAGTTGGGTTCGGACATGTTTCCTATAAGGGCAAGTCTCTATAGTTAATTACATCTTAAGTGACCAAAGTCACCTAAGAAGACTCTTGATAAAAATCAGGAAATATTATCTTCAAGGAGTTTCAAAAGGTAGGACTTTTCAAATGAAATCGGACTTTAAGGTGTGATAGGGGATTGGTTCAAATTTGGAACATTTTGTTGTAGAGTCATAAGGAGGAATAACTAGGGGATGTCATGGATCTAGAGGAGAACCTCGGTGACTTCCCAAGCTATCCTAATGTTTGGCTAACTAAAGGATGTCATGGATCCAGAGGAGAACCTTGGTGACTTCCCAAGCTATCCTAATGTTTGGCTTCCAATTTTTAAGGAGAAATATTTAGATGTTTCATCCTGCCAATTTTAGTTGTTAGGGCTTACATTCATGTGAAACTATCACACAAATAGCCTGGAAGATGTGAGGGTTTAGGTCGTGTCAAACGACAACCTCAGAATCCTAAGACGAGTTAGGGCTTATATTGTTTAGTAGGGCTATACAAAGGTCTAAAAATAAGGTGAGGATTTACGTGCATAAGCAGGAAACCTCAAAGCCCTATGGCTTTGTTGTTTATATCTAAGGAAGGAAGATTGGTTTAGTTGGGGAAGACGGGTTTTGTTGTTGAAGATGGTTGTGCTGTTGAAGATTCATGATTTGAATTTTGTTTGAAAATCAAAATAGGGATATTAAATTGATTAATTATTAACTTCAAAAGCCAAACCTCTAAGTCCTGCGTTCATTTTATTTTAATAAACTTCCAAATTTTGAAATCTATTAACTTATCTTTTCAATTAAGAAAGTGTGGTTGGTTTCTACCAATTAACCTCTTATGTTTCAAACATCCAAATTAAGATCATAGGTTACCCATTTCCCTCCTTGAATGAAGTCTAAATGTTAATTAAGGCTAAATTTCCAAAATTACACATTTGCCCCTAAGACTCTAACACTTCATAAATTTAGTAAAATTAAATTCAAATGACTTTGAAATTTTTATCCTACCTCATTCATGGGTCAATTAAGAGTGAAATTCAATTCAAATGACTTTAAATTTTTTATTCTACCTCATTCATGGGTCAATTAAGACATCAAAGGAGAAAATATGATTTTTTTGAAAATTTTGAATTTTATTTGAATTTTAATAAATATTTTAATTTCTAGGGTATTTTTTAATTATAAAATATTTTAAATATGAAAAATTAATTTTCATATTTTTAAAAAGTCCTCCTAAGGTTAGAGAACTTTGAGGAGAAGATTTTATATTTTTTTGAATTTTATTTGATTTATTGGAATTATTTTTAGTGAAAACTCCATTTTTAGCCTTTATAAAATTATCATTTAGCTTTGAAATTCAGTTTCCTTATATAGAAAATAAGAAAAATATTCTAATTGCTCCTATGTGCTTAGGAAGCAATTTAGAAAATTTCCATGAATTTTATTATTTTTGTGATTTTTAGGGATTTTTAATTATTTAAATATTTAAAATAGGCTAAAAATCAAGTTTTTTTTTTAAATATCATTTTATTTTTATAAAATACCCCTGATCACAGACAACTCAAAAAAATAAGATTTATAATTCTTCAAGTCAAATTTTAATTATTAAAAATCATTTTAGTGCCAAAAATATTAATTAACTTGAAAAATTAATTTAAGTTATTAAATGAATTTAAAATGCTTTGAAAATTTTATTGTGAGTTCTCTGGATCCTAAAAAAATAGTGAAGATCAAAAATCAAGTGATTTTGTTATTTATATTTTTTTTAAATTAATTATTTTAGTGATTTGGGGTTTGTAAAGATTTGGTGTATTTTGAATGACTTGGCATATAAGAAATTTTCCTATGGGTTCTCTGGTCATAGTGAACCTTCCAAAATTTTCTTGGATTTTTCTCAGCAACATACTAATTTCCATGATTAATTTAAGCCAATCTTGCATATAAACTTGAAAAATATGATTTTATGTCTAGGGACCTCCTTTGACTTTGGAAAAATTGAGGAATGTTCCGTAAGATAGAGGCAACAATATGCTAAAATTTCAAGTCATAGTGATATTACTACATGCTTGGACAATCAAAACATCCAAATCAGTATTTAATTAATGAAAAATAAAATATGCATCACATGGACTTATAATTGTTTCCACATTATTATCCTCTGTTCACTAAGCAAGAGGGTATTTTTATTTTATTTTTATGATTTTTCTACACCAAGATATGAATTTTTGAATTTAGGGATCATTTTATGAATTATTTAAATCCCTATTCATTTATTTAAACGAGCGGCGCCACCTCAACCTACGACGGCTCTGAAGCTCCACGCGGCATGCTCCCATTCAACATCGTCATCCACCTTAATGCTGACTCGGCCCGCGGCTTATGTTCCGAAGCACTGTCCGGCTTGATCTCGACTGTCATTCGATACACGCGCAATCGAACGACGCTCCATTATCGTCCCCGATAGCCTAGCCCGAGAGCCGTCCATCTTCTAGCCTTAAGATCTCTCTCATTTCTTCACCAAATTAAGTGAATTTTTTTTAAATGCTCATCTAAACTAGAGGAACATATCCATATGGTTATGATGCCATGAAATCAAATCAAAACAAATGAAGAGTTCAGATAGGCTCGAGAAGAAGAGAAGTTTTATACCTTTTCTATGAGAAGTGAAGCTTCAATCAGAGGTCCTTGGCACGTTCATTGGGATCCAAAGAGGCTAGAGATTGAGCCTCTGATCTTGGTGTAAGGCCTAGGTGTGATTTTGATCAAACCCAATTTCAGTTGCTGGTTTAGAGCTATTGTAGAGGTTATTTCAGAGGGGGATTTTATGGGGCTTTTGATTCTTTCACTGTTGTGAAGGTGTGGGTGAAGTTAATTTGAGTTTGGTGGACTGTGGAGATGTATTGGGCTCTGTCTTAGTTTTCGACAAGATTTTGAGCTCAAAATTGAACTCCGACAGTGGAAACTGGTGAGGGAAAACAGTTGGAATGCACTGAGGGGATCTTAGGGGAGCTCTGTGGTTAATTTGGAGAGGTCTCTCTAAGAAATTTTTAGCACTCTCTCCCATGGCCGTGGAGGTGAGTTTTTTATAAAAAAGGCCATGAGGTGGCTCTCAGGGCAAATATTTGGGTGCATTGTTGTGCTTAGGTGGAAGGCAGAGGGGCTCTACAATTTGACTTGGCTGAGCTGGCCTCTAGGTTTGATTTGGGTGAAGTTCCATGGGGATGGCTCTTGGTTTTGAGCTTCTCCGACAACTAGGCTGGCCGGCCATGGCAGGGGTAGGTGGCTAGGTGCTGAGGGAATCCAGGGGAATCTATCAAAGCAACTTAATGCAATGAGGTTTTGTTTTGGTAAGGGTATATTAAGCATGTGCATTTTTGGAAATAAAATCCCATAATTTGGGGGACTTTTAGTCCATGGCTTAGTTTAGGTGGTCAGATGGGTTTTGGCTCAGTCTTAGGGTCTAACCAATGGCTGAGGTGGAGTTAATTTGATGACTTTCGGGTAGTTAGGCCATCTTTAATGCATAGGTTCAATGTGGGTTCAAGTGATCAAAGTATTGGTTTGGGCTAGGTTAGCCATGTCAATTGACCAAATTGATTAATCAACATTGTGTAGATGATTGTTATGAAGATTTTTGATGAAGTGTTGAAGTGATTTTGAGTTCAATTGGTATGTCAATTTGAGGGATTTTTGAAATTTGGTCAATTTGGGCATGTTGGGCTAGACATGGGTCTACATTGGGCTAACCTTGGGCTAACTCCAAATTGAATGGTCCACATGATCTAGGGAAATGTTGTGGGATTTTCATGAAGGGATGGAGTGGAAATTTTGGGGCTAAGGCCATCAATTTGGTGAGATTTTGAGACATGACCAATTTGGGGCAAATTTGGGGCTTTTGGACTTAGGTTGAAATCAAATGAATTTGAGGCCTCACCAAGGCCAATTGAAGGTCAAGATTGATGTATGGGGATGTTATGAAGGTTTTTCAACAAAAATTGTGGCCAATTGAGTGGACTATGGGTTCAATTTGGTGGAACCAAGTCATAGGGCCAAAATTGGGTTTTTCATTTTGCTCAAAATTGGGTTCGAATCATGGACCAATTGAGCTTGGATTTGGTCTAGATTGGTCATATCAAGAGTGAATTTGAGATTAGAATTGAAATTGTAGGAAATTGAGACCAATTGGATAGACATTTAAGGTAATTTGGGGAAAATACGGGCCTTTAAAGGGTAATTTGGGGGTTGGGTTTTTATCAAAGATGGTCAAATTGGCCAAATTGGGTCATGTGATAGTTGAGAAAAATGAAATTGTGAAAATTTGGGAGGTTTTGGGATTTTTTGGAATTTTTGGAATTTTGGGCTAAGGAGGGGTATTTTGGTAATTTGGCCAATTTTTGTGATTTTGGGTAGTTTGGGTGTTTTCAGGTTGTTTTGAAAATGATTTATGAATCAAATTGGGTATTTTGGGTAGATTTGGAAATTTTGGCCAAATTTGGGGTCCCAAGGGTATCTAGGTAATTTGGGGGAGTTTAGGAGCAAAATGTTAGATTGGGTATCTTGGTAGAGTTGGAGTGCCAACCACCATTAATAAGCCATGGACCAATGGAAACCCCATTTTGGGTCCTCTATGTAGTGGTCATAGCCAAACGCTAGCCCAGTGTTAATGGGTTTAGGGGACCACCTACAGGAGTCTCCCAAAAGTATAAATGGACCAAAGCCTAGAAATTCTGGGTTGAGTGATAGTGAGTGTAAGTGATTGCAAGCGAGTGCCTTAGCCCTAGATAAACACCTAGGGTCAACTCTAAGGTCCAGTAGTCCTAAGGGTAACTCATCTTGAGTTCCCCCATAGTGACCACATCTATTAAGTGCTAGAGGTTATGACCAATATGTGGAACTTCAAGTTGAGTAAAGAAGAGTTTGAATTTCTAATGGTGAGGATTCCTTGTCTAGTTTTCTAAGAATAGTCAATAGCAAAGTCCTATGGCTAGAACTTAGGCTAATAAAGAGGAAAAACTAAACTTCAACCAAAAGTGAGGTCAACAAAGCTTCATGAAAAACTCCACAAAAATACCCCATAAATCCAAAAATTTTTTTTCATGCAAATTGACCAAGCCAAGGACAAACCATAAAGCTATCCCCAAGTCATAGGTGAGCCATGTAAGCCTTTGCCACCTTACCATGCCCAAAGTGGTAAAAGGAGGAAACCTTTTAATGATTCCCTTAAAAGTGGTTAACCCTTCTCATATTTCCCCTAAACCATGCTTAAGCCTAATTGTACTTAGATGGTAACTTCTCCTCACTAAATAAGCTGAGCCAAATGATATCCTCTTAAGCCCAAAGCTGTGGTGGGTGAGCCCAACCTAAAACCATGCTTTGACACAAATTGGACTAAAAATAGGTTTACCACTATTACTCTTTGATCATAAACTTTTACACATGGCCTAACCCAATTGCCTTCACTAAAATCAAGCCCTGATCCTTCTGACCAAATGGTGACCGACCCTGGCCGGCCAACTACCTTGGCTGCCGAAAAATACCATGTCGAGAGAGCCAAAGTATGGAAAACCCAAAATTCAGCCCATCTAATGTGGCTCACATCAATTAGATTGTTGCCCCAATCTTCCCTCCACCTAAGCACCACTCTCCACCCACTGGCCAGTCGTGGCAGCCGCCACAACCTCCACTATTTAAACCCCACTCCTCTACTGCCAAGAAAGAGACCAAAAAAACCCTAACAAAACTCTGCCAAAATTTCATCGGAGCTCCCCTAAAGCTTCCTAAGAGCAATCATGCCATTTTTATCACCCAAGTTCACTGCCTGAGCTCAATTTCGGAGCTCAAAATCAAACCAAAGCAGGACACCTCACCACACACCACCAAACCCTAAATTGAACTGCTCTTAAGCTTCACTAGAGCTAGAGAGCGAGTTTTCCACTAAAATCGCCATCTCCAAAACCCTCTAACCTAGCTCTAGACCAAGGCCACACCACCTGTTGGAGAAGTTCTACACTAGACCTTGCACCAGAGAAAATTAACACTTTCAGCAGGTTTGTTGGACCATACCAAAGCTTCCACAAGCATTTGATTGAGGCCTCCTCTCTCAGACTCAGGTATATACCTCAACCCTAATTTTTGGCTTGGTTTGGGCTTTTGTGAAGAATACTTGCATTCCATAGTATTGTAACCATATAGATGTGTTTGTCTTGAGTAGATGAAGGTGTAGGAACAAACCGTACTTGATTTAATTGAGTATCGAGCGAGATCTTTAGCCTAGAAGTCGAATGGCTCATGGGTTTAGTTCATCAGAGATGATGACGGAGGACTCTCCGATCACACGTGTATCAGACGGATGGACGAGATCAAGCCAGACAAGGAAATATGACACGAACAGCGGGACGCATGGCTGTCGAGTCAGATGGCGTCGTCGAACCAGAGCGCGACGCGTGGCGCTTCGGAGTGGACAAGGATTATGCGGCTGGTGATTGGGATAAATAGAAAAATTAGGATTTATTGAATTAAATAAATGCCATAACATCAAAAATTCATATCTTTTCATAAAAAAATCATAAAAATAAAAGAAAAATAACCTCATGCTTAGTGAACAGAGGTGAATAATGTGGAAATAGTTTCATGTCTTTTTTATGAATTTGTGATTTTAAATTAATTAAATAGTGTATTACTAATTTATATTCTCTATTCGCATGGACACTTCACCATGACTTGATTTTTAGAGTTTTGGCTCTCTCTGTCATGAGGGATCATCTCTGATTTTTCCAAGGTCATAGGAGATCTCTAGACAGAGATCTCTATTTTTCAAATATGTCATGTCTATTTTAGTAAAATAATTATAATAATTAAAATATTAATCATAAAAATACAAAACTTTTTTTGGTGGGTTCATTATGGTTAGAGGACCCTAGAAAGAATATAAATTTAACATAATTCATTAAGAATAGGCCTAATTATCACCAACCCCTAAAAATTAAAGAAAATTAAATGGGAATAATTATAAATGTAAATGCCATAAAAATTATTTTCCACTGTTATTTAATGTTATAGGAGCTCCCAATAAAAATTTCAAGTTAATTGGAATTAATTTGACCACTGAAATGGATTAATCAAGTGAAATTGCATTTCTCACACTAAAATAATTAAAAAAATTAAAATACAATTCAAAAAAATCACCAAATTGGTTTTGGGAGCTCCTTAAGACCAGAGGAACCTAGGAAAAACAAAAGTGGAATTAAAATAAGCATTCCATTAGAGCTTTAACCTGCAATTATCCAAATGGTACAAAATAATTAGTTTGGAGGATCACCTACTGAAGATCCTAACTTACATCTTACTAGTTTTCTTGAAATTTGTGCTACATTTAACATGATGGAGTGTCTAATGATGTTGTTAGGCTTAGAATTTTTCCTTTTTCATTAAGGGATAAAAGAGTGTCTAATGATGTTGTTAGGCTTAGACTTTTTCCTTTTTCCTTAAGGGATAAAGCCAAGGCTTGGTTAAACTTGTTAGTGCCTGGATATATTAGAACTTGGGGAGAACTATCACAAAAATTCTTGGCTAAATATTTTCCACCCTTGAAAACCGCTAATTTTAGAAATGATATTACATATTTTTTGTCAGTTTGAAGGGGAATCGATATATGAAGCCTGGGAAAGATTTAAAGATCTTAGGAAATGTCGACATCATGTTTCACCAGATTGGTTAATAATTAAAACAATTTATAATGAATTAGTAGGATCACTGAGATCTATTATAGATGCTATTGCGGGTGGTTCATTAATGTCAAAACCTTTTGATGAAGCATATTCTTTAATTGAAGAAATGGCTACTAATAATTTTTAATGGCCCTCTGAAAGGGTAAATCCTAAGAGAGTAGCTAGTATTCATGATTCTGATGCAATTCTATTTTGGCATCTTAAATTGTTATTATTTCTAAAAAGATTGATCAAATGGGAATGAATTATTCTCAAGTATCCCCAGTATTAGAGGAGAATTCACTAGGACAGATTATTGATGCTCAATCATCTTATGAAATTTTAAACGTTATAAATAATCAAAATAACAATCCCTATTCTAAGTATTTTAACCTTGGTTGGAAAAATCACCCTAATTTTAGTTTGAATAATTATAACAATTTAGTGAATCCAAAAGATCAAAATAAAGAACAAGTTAAAGTTACTCAATTACGAAGTGGAAAAGAAGTTGAAACAAGGATCCAAAGAGAAACTAAAGTTGATGAAGAAAAGGAAGAAATGGAAAATGATCAACAGGAAAATAAACAAACAGAGAGCCTAGTGGAAAAACCATTACCTCTGTTTCCTCAAAGACTGAAACAGAAGAATAAAGATAAACAATTTACAAAATTTTTGGAAATCCTTAAATTAGTTTTGTTGAAGCTTTGGAACAAATGCCAAGTTATGTGAAATTTATGAAGGATGTACAAAAGAATAAAGATAAACAATTTACAAAATTTTTGGAAATCCTTAAGAAGTTAACGATAAATATCTGAAGCTTTGGAACAAATGTCAAGTTATGTTAAATTTATGAATGATTTATTAAACAAGAAAAGGAAGTTTATAGATCATGAGATCGTTGCACTTAGTGAAGAGTGTAGTGCTATTATTCAAAAAAAGCTTCCTTAAAATTGGTAGTTTTACTATACCTTGTGCAATTAGAGAAAAGTTTTACGGAAAAGCTTTATGTGATTTAGGAGCGAGTATCAATCTTATGCCCTTATCGATCTTTAAACATTTAGATTTAGGAGAAATTTTCCCTACTACTGTAACTCTTCAGTTAGTTGATCGATCAATAACTTATCCAAAGGAGTGTTATAGAAGATGTGCTAGTAAACGTGGATAAATTTATTTTTCCTGTAGACTTTATAGTATTAAATATAGAGGAAGATAAAGAGATTCCCATTATTTTAGGGAGACTATTTATTGCAACAGGGAGAGCTGTAATAGATGTACAAAAAGGAGAATTAATGATGAGAGTTAATGATCAAGAAGTGAAATTTAATATAGCAAAAGCTATGAAATATTCTGCAATAGAAAAAGATAATGAATGTTTCAGGATGGAAGTAGTTGATTATCTAAGTAATGAGTAGTTTAAGAATGAATTCAAAGATAAATTAAAGCAAGGAGAAATTTTTTATACTGAAAATGAAGCAAAAGAAGAAGATCTATATTATATTCAGGGCAAACTTGAAGCATTAGACTTGCTAGAAAATAATAGTAAAAATCTTATTCCTTCTAGTATTAAACCACCTAAACTTGAATTGAAGATATTACCTGCCCATTTAAAATATTTATTTTTAGGAGAGTCATCTACATTGCCTGTTATTATATCTTATGAGTTAACTGAAATTCAGGAACAAAAGTTGATAGATATGTTGAAAAAGTATAAAAAGGCTTTTAGATGGACTTTAGCAGATATTAAAGAAATTAGTCCTTAAATTTGTATGCACATAATTTTATTAGATGAACAGTATGAACCTAAAGCAGATCCTTAGAGAAGAATAAACCCAATAATGAAAGAAGTTGTTAAAAAAGAGATTTAAAAGTGGTTCGATGCTGGAATTATATATCCTATTTCAGATAGTGCTTGGGTAAGCCCAATTCACTGTGTTCTGAAGAAAGGAGTGACTGTTGAAGAAAATGATAAAAATGAATTAATACCAATAAGACAAGTAACTGGTTGGCGAATTTATATTTACTATAGAAAACTAAATATTGCCACCAGAAAAGATCACTTTCCTTTGCCCTTTCTAGATCAAATGTTTGATAGATTGGTTGGGAACAAATATTATTGCTTTTTAGATGGATATACCGGATATCATCAAATTCTAATTGCTCCAGAGGATCAAGAGAAACAACATTTACAGGCCCATATGACACATTTGCTTTTTGGAGAATGTCATTTGGACTAGCAATGCACCTGCAACATTTCAAAGATGCATGATGTCAATTTTTAGCAATTTTATAGAGCATGTAATGGAAGTATTTATGGATTATTTTTCTATATTTGGGACTTCATTTGAGTTATGTCTTAATAATTTAGAAAAATTTTGGAGATATTTGAAAAAATCAACCTAGTCTTAAATTGAGAAAAATGTCAATTTATGGTTGCAGGAGGTATTGTGCTTGGGCATAAAATTTCTGAAAAGGTATAGAAGTTGATCCTGCAAAAATCTAAGTCACAGAAAAATTACCACCTTCTAATTATGTTAAAGGGGTGAGATGTTTTCTAAGACATGCTGGTTTTTTACAGGCGCTACATAAAAAATTTTCAAAAATAACTAAACCCCTATGTCAAATTTTAGAAAAAAGATACAAAATTTGATTTTAATGAGGAATGCATAACAACATTTGAATTATTAAATAAAAAATTAATCACCGCACTTATAATAGTACCACCTGACTGGGAGAAACCATTTGAAATAATATGTGATGCTAGTGATTATGCTATTGGGGTTGAATTAGGACAAAGACACGACAAAATTTTTAAAGTTATATATTATGCTAATAAAACTCTAAATAATGCTCAAATTAATTATACTACTACTGAAAGAGAGTTATTAGCTATTTCATGCCTTTGATAAAATTTAGACCTTATTTAATTGGAACTAAATGTATAGTGCATACAGATCATTCTGCTATTAAATACTTGATGCAAAAGAAAGATGCTAAACTAAGATTAATTAGATGGATACTTCTATTGTAAGAGTTTGATTTTACCATGGTAGATAGAAAGGGAAATGATAATCAAATAGCTGATCATTTGTTTAGAATAAAAATAGAAATATTAACTAACAAATGAAATTTTAAAAAATTTCCCTGATGAACATTTATATAGTATTGATCAAATGGATGTACTGTGGTATGGTGATATAGTAAACCAAATTGTAAGTGACAATCTACCACCTGATATCAAGAATCCACAATTAAAGAAATTTATCTATGATTTGAAAGACTATTTTTGGATTGACCCATATTTATATAAACAATGTAAAGATTAATTATTAGGAGGTGTGTGCCTTATGAAGAAACTCAACAGATAATTGAAAGGTCAATGTAAAGATATAATTATTAGAAGGTGTGTGCCTTATGAAGAAACTCAACAAATAATTGAAAGATGTCATGAATTATGAATTTGGAGGACAATTTGGAATAAATAGAACTGCATATAAAATTTTGCAAGCTGGATTTTATTGGCCTACTATTTTTAGAGATGTTAATGACTATATTAAAACATGCGATAAATGTCAACGAGTAGGAAATATTTCCAGAAGAGACGAAATGCCTCTAAATTACACATTAGAAGTTAAAATTTTTGATGTGTGGGGATTAGACTTTATGGGACCATTTATGCCTTCATTTGGAAATTTATATATATTACTTGATGTTGATTATATGTCTAAGTGGATTGAAGCTATTATTGTGCCTAGATGTGATGCTCGGAGTGTTTCTAAATTTTTAATTAAAAATATTTTTACAAGATAAGGAATGAAAAGAGTAATCATTACTGATGGAGGATCTCATTTCAGGAATAAGAGAATCAAAAAATTAATCAAGAAATATGATATAATGCATAAATTCTCTACTGATTATCATCCTCAAACTAATGGTCTAGCAGAAATATTGAATCGTGAAATTAAACACATTTTAGAAAAAGCTGTAAATCCTTATAAATTAGATTGGTCTGCTAGACTAGATATTACATTATGGGCATACATAACTGCTTATAAAACTCTTATAGGAATGTCCCCATATAGATTGATTTTTGGAAAAACATGTCATTTACCAGTAGAATTGGAACATAAAGCATTTTGGGCTATTAAAGAATTTAATTTTAATTAAAAGGATGCTAGTGAAAAAAGGTTTTTGCAAATCAATGAACTTGAGGAGATTGAAAATGAAGCATATGATAACGTGAAAATCTATAAAGAGAAAATGAAAATATGGCATGATCAAAATATTGTTAATAAGAAATTTGAACCTGGACAAGAAGTTCTACTATATAATACAAGATTGAGATTATTTCCAAGAAAACTAAAATTCAGATGGTCAGGACCATTTAAAGTGATTAAAGTCTATCATTATGGAACCGTTGTTATTAAAGATCCTAACACTGGAAAGATATTTAAAGTTAATGGGCATCGTTTAAAACATTATTATGAAGGCGCATACCTCAATTTAAAGAATTTTTAATGTTAAGTCAACCCAACTAAACAAATGGTATGTCGGGCTGACGATGTTAAGCCAAGCGCTTTGTGGGAGGTAACTCATACTTATATTGCTATGTATTACTATTTAGTTTATTAAGTGTCTTATATATTAGTAGATAGTAATCCTACACAATTGAATTTATTATAAATTAAGTCAAATATTGGTATTGGAGGAAAATTCTGAATCAAATTGAATAAAAAAAATGAAAATCGCAATTTTGGCCACTGGCGCCCTAGATAACGGACATCAGTGCCAGCAGCGCCAATTAGGAGCACTGATGGTGTCGAGTGTGGTTGGATGGTTTTAGATGACTTTTGGCGGGTTTTGGTGTGATTTCACTTCATAATAGACGCCTAGTAACTTCCTAATTTTGGATTCCATGGCTTCCAATTCCAGAAATACTTTGAGGTATGGAGTTTTCAATAAAAAAAAGTTTATTAGTTTTGACACGCAGCGATTATACAAAAAAATTATTACGAAGAGGATATTGATCAAGGAAAGAGGATTTGTTAATCATGGAGTGATCGATCCTATTGGTCTGATTGATAAAATCATTCTGCAAAGGTGTTGGGAAGTTATGTGTTACACTACGTCTGTGGTTGTCGTACCTATGGTGAAAGATTTTTATGCAAACTTACATAGAATTACTTAAGGTGTTGTCTTCGTACGAGGTAAGGCTGTACCATTTACTCCCATAAGGATTAATGAATTGTATATGATAGACAACATTCCAATCTATCATTATACAAATTTCATTCCTACACGAGATTTGATGCAAGAAGTGTATAATCTTCTGACGGATGAAAGTGATATGTGGGAGTTACAAGATGAAGGATATATTAGTTTCTCCACTTCATTACTTAATCCAATTTTGAAGCAATGGAATTTCCTTATTGCTGCAAAATTACTCCATTTTTTTAAAATTAGTAGAGTTACCAATGAATGTACTATTTTAAATTACTGCATTCAAATGGAAAAACTCATTGATATAGGTTCTATTATATTTAAAGCTATTATGGGTATCCTTACTAATGGACCAATTTATGGACTTGGGCATCCATCTACCATCCTTTTGATTGTAGTCAAGCCCAAGTTCCATATGAAAGTTGGGAAAAGACTTTATTACCTTGGGAGCCCATGAATCCTAAAAATGAGAATTATTGTGGAAATGGAAATGAAGTATTAGAAGCCATTATAGATCAATCTTCACATGCTTCAACTCCATTAATACCACCAACAGTTGGAAGTTTGCTCGCTTTGGAAAAGAAATTGAAGAAAATTGAAAGGGAACTTCAGAGTATTATGAATGCATAAGGAGATCTTAAATAACTTTTTGATCATCTAGATTGGAAAATGAAATAAAATTTTGATGGCACTGGAACTTTTGAAGCAGGATTAGTTCGGATGTTTAAAGAAAAAGAGTGGATCAAAGAAAATTTGACAGATCAATTCCCGTACCAATCCTTCTACAACTTATATATTCATTACCAATCTATGGGAGATATCAGAGGAGGAGAAAGCACTGAAGAAGAGGCTTAATAATTGAAGATTTTTAATTCTCTATCTATTTTAGAACATTATATATATTTAGTGTAATTGTGTAGATTTAATTTGGTTTTTTTTGTTGCTTTTTTGCTTTAGAATTCTGAACTTTGATTGTGTGTATAGTTTTGTGACAGCGTTTAGTGTTGTGGCTTGATTTTGATGTTGATTATAATTAATTTTTTTAATATGTGTTATTGTGTAATTAAAAATTGTTTTTGTAAAAAGTGTACTTTCATATATAAAAGTTAATTTGTTGTTGTTTGTGAAAATTCATGTTGGTGAAATGTTTTGTTTTGTGAATTATAGTTAGATAAAAATTTGTGTTTAAAATACTAAAAATTTTTGGAGTAAGTCGATAGGAAATTGAAAATTAAAAAAATCAAAATATATAATTTTTCATGCCTTCAGCGCCGACGACACCCTCGACCCGACAGCAGATTTTAACCCCTAAAAATTCGTAATTTTTACTGTGGCCACCATTTTTATACTTAAGTCAACTTCAATCTACGGTTTAGGTGGCTAGGGCTTGACTTTGGGCAGATTTGAGGCAATTTAAATGCAAAAAGACTTCGGATTTCATCTTCTCTAGGTAAGAGCTACACTTTAAACCAAAAATTTTTTATTTTCACCAAGGATTTATTGACATTGCATGGATCCAAAAATAAGGCAATTTTTTGAGAATTTTTTGAGAAAATCCTTTGGTGATGAACTCTTATTTAGTGATTTGAAGTTTAAAATGTTTTACATTTTGATTTTTTGAATTTTAGAATTTATTCAAATTTTTCAAAATTTTCTAGATTTCTTATAGCACCTAGATCGAGCAAAAGGAAAGTAGAACTTGACGATCAAAGATTTTTTAGCTTTATAGCCAGTGCTCGATTTCATAGCATTTGTGAAAGTAAAAAAAGTAATTCAGGATCGAGGTTTTAAAAATCTAGGAGGAGAAGTTGAACGTTTGATTATTGCTCGACAGTGGGAAAATTTTTATTATTTTACTGTCGATGCGATAGTTGGGATTGTAATAGAATTTTATGCCAACCTTCCTGAAGCTTCTGATGATTATGTATTTGTTCATGGGAAAAGGATATAATTTACTTCAAATAAAATAAATGAGTTTTATTCTGTAGAAGATGTGTATTGATGCCAGTATCATTCTTTTTCTGTTATAGATTAGTCTTTAGATGAAGTTATTTCTTTTCTGACTAGTGAGAAAGGGGCTTGGAAAATAAAAAATAGTTAAAGTTAACATTCCCCTTTCTATGTTAAATGTAGTATCTAAAGCCTGCACTATATTTTTGGGTGGATGATTCCAACGAATCATCATAGAGAAGTGACCAAGGATAGAGCCATCTTGAGCTACTGTATTCAGCAAGTGATGAATATAAATGTAGGCTCTATCATTTATATGAACATTCGATCTATTGCTTTGAGAGAGACCACTGGTGGATTGGCACACCCTGCTCTTATTTACACACTTTGTGAGCAGACAGGAGTTGATTTCAAACCTAGTGAGGAGAGGATTGAGCCTCAGAGACCCATTGGGTTTACCAGCATTAAGACTTATGAGTCCCATGTTGGTTGGAGTTATGGAAGACAGACCAGGAATCTTCCTTCTACTTCTAGAACCCTTTGTTAGCCTACTTCAAGTGACCCCAGCAACAGGGAGTTGTTGGATCAGATGATGATAGAACAAGGAGATATTTTGAGGATGGATCATAGGATGCAGAATATAGAGGCTATAAATACTCACACCGATGATCTAATTTTCCATAAATTTGAGTATGATGCTGCTTATGATGATGCTTTAGTGAGATACCTGAGGGGTGACCATACAGTTCAATCCCCTATTCACTCTACTTATACTCCATATCAGCAGCAGAAGTTAGATGTCGATGATGAGGACGATGATGACTGGTGATCTATTTTGTTTGTTTGCTTGCGTTTGTACTGTGTGATTGTATTGTTTGTGTTGTGATGTTATTTAGACTTTGTTGTTAGGTTATGTGAAACTGTAATGTGGAAAATTGTTTTCATTTTTAGAATTTAGTTTAGTTCTGTTGTTATTTTCAACACTTTGTTCTATTTTGTGATTAGCTCTTTCTCAGCAAATTTTATGTGTATTATATGCAATTTAATGTTTTTAGCCTTGTAGTTTTCATTTTAGCACGTGCAGTATTTTCAAAATTTATGTTCAAAAAGTAGAATCTCCAACAGGTATAATTTTTTTTTTATGTATTTACTGCTTTCTTTTACCCTCATTTTTAAAGCTCTTCATGTAAAAATCTTTTAAAAATAAGTTTGGGGGGGGGGAGAAGAAAAAAAAATCTTTTTTAGAAGGAGAGAAGGAACTTAATTTTATTTGTTCTCACTTAATTATATTTTCAAAATTTTAAATTTAATATGGCCTTTGGTATTAGAGGTTAACTTTGGATGACAATATTTATGTTTCAAATTATATAGTAAATTTAAGTAAAAATTTTCAATAATAAATGTTAATTATAGGGGCTAAGATATTCGATAAAAAAGAATAAGACTATGTTTTTCTATTTTCAGTAAAGGAAATTTGTATTTTTTAAGTATTAAAAACTTAAAAGATTCATGTAAAAAGAAAAGAATTAAACTTTATGAAATCTTTAAGTTAATATAAATTTGTTAAGTGAAGAAATGTAAAATGTTTTTAACTTTAAGAAGAAGATAGTGAAGTTCAAAATCATTAAAGGCTATCCAGATATAGTAATCCTGATATATAAAAAAAAAAGAGAAGAAAAGAAAGAAAGAAAAGAAAAAGGGGATTAAAAATGATCCTGAAAAGAAAAGAAAAAAAAAGAAGAAAAATATTTATGGGGAGAAGCTTGAGAAGATGCCTAATTAAAAATTGGCTTCACTTGAATCAACTTAAGGAAAATACTTGAACACATTTTCTGAACTTTTTATTTGAATGTTAACTTAATTATTAATAAAGTTTTATGAAGTTCTTTTTCATATGAATTTGCTAAGTGACTTTATTATAACAAATTGCAATTTTTCTTGAANGTATTATATGCAATTTAATGTTTTTAGCCTTGTAGTTTTCATTTTAGCACGTGCAGTATTTTCAAAATTTATGTTCAAAAAGTAGAATCTCCAACAGGTATAATTTTTTTTTTATGTATTTACTGCTTTCTTTTACCCTCATTTTTAAAGCTCTTCATGTAAAAATCTTTTAAAAATAAGTTTGGGGGGGGGGAGAAGAAAAAAAAATCTTTTTTAGAAGGAGAGAAGGAACTTAATTTTATTTGTTCTCACTTAATTATATTTTCAAAATTTTAAATTTAATATGGCCTTTGGTATTAGAGGTTAACTTTGGATGACAATATTTATGTTTCAAATTATATAGTAAATTTAAGTAAAAATTTTCAATAATAAATGTTAATTATAGGGGCTAAGATATTCGATAAAAAAGAATAAGACTATGTTTTTCTATTTTCAGTAAAGGAAATTTGTATTTTTTAAGTATTAAAAACTTAAAAGATTCATGTAAAAAGAAAAGAATTAAACTTTATGAAATCTTTAAGTTAATATAAATTTGTTAAGTGAAGAAATGTAAAATGTTTTTAACTTTAAGAAGAAGATAGTGAAGTTCAAAATCATTAAAGGCTATCCAGATATAGTAATCCTGATATATAAAAAAAAAAGAGAAGAAAAGAAAGAAAGAAAAGAAAAAGGGGATTAAAAATGATCCTGAAAAGAAAAGAAAAAAAAAGAAGAAAAATATTTATGGGGAGAAGCTTGAGAAGATGCCTAATTAAAAATTGGCTTCACTTGAATCAACTTAAGGAAAATACTTGAACACATTTTCTGAACTTTTTATTTGAATGTTAACTTAATTATTAATAAAGTTTTATGAAGTTCTTTTTCATATGAATTTGCTAAGTGACTTTATTATAACAAATTGCAATTTTTCTTGAAAGAGATAGAGGATCAGAAACCTTAAACTTAATTATTGAATATCTTTACACCTTTAGTATTAACTGGAGTTGTTTTGAATTTTTCTTAAGTTATATTATTATATTTGGAAAACTAAAATATGGAAGTCTAAAAGCTAAGATCTTTATCATAAGTCATATTTTTTATGTAGTAAGGGAGTTACTTGAGGACAAGTAACATGTAAGTTTGGGGGATTTTGATACACTAAAAATATATGCAATTTTAGACCCATATTTTATACCTATTTTTGATGATATTGCACTTTAATGAAAGATATTTTGATATTTTCTTGCAGGTTGTT
>JXCR01036046.1:0-23004 GCA_002079205.1 Phalaenopsis hybrid cultivar
TATATATATATATATATAAAGGTAGAGTTAATGATTTTTATAAATTATATCATATGATTATAATTATTTATATGATAAGATATAACCCTATATTTAATTTATTATGATTATACATTTAATATTGACATAATTAGCTAGAAAACTGAACTTTCATGATACTTGTAATATGAGAAAAGGTATCTCAAATATGTACTACTTTGCATGATAAAAACGAGTTGCATGGATTATTGCATGCTGATTTGACGGGGTACCTACAAATTATGGCAGGAGCATAGTTTTATTGATCACGATTGACAATCAACATATGATTTTTATACATAGATATATAAATCTATTTATCAGAACATATTTACCAAGTTAATAAAATAATTTCTAAGAAACATACAACACTATTTTGAGCATTAAATATAGCTATAATTTTTTTTAAAATCTCCCAGACTATTTGCTCACTTCTATTGCATTATATATTTCTTTTTAAAATTAAATATGAGGTTATTAATGATATAAGAATTTTATTTTATTAAACATATTGGAGAATCAAAGCTATTATATATGCACAAATAATTAGAATAGAATATATTCTGATATTTGTAAGTATGTACTAAATGATGGCTTTTATTTTATTTTAGTACCTGAAAATATAGTGGCTTTGTGTTGTGGAATGTGGGTGATAAAATATCTTTTTGTAAAAAAGATCTAATTAGGCAATGTTGGTTTTGCATCAAACATGTCATGAGCCACTTTGGTGTATGGATTGTATTATTTTGGATGATTATAGAGAGGTTGTTGGAGTCACTAAAAAGTCACAAAAAAAAAAAAAAAGTAAAAAAGATAGAGAAAGTCCCTGAAAGGAAGAAGTGAAAAATTAGGGTTATTAATGAAATTATTAAGCTAATGTTGCTGATAATAATAATAGATTATAAATATGATGTCCAAAGTTTGATAAAATGATAGTGATCTTAGAGAAGTGGGAGAAACAAATATTTGAAATTGTTAAGTGCCATTTAGACAGATATGATGGTCCCTCTTTGAGAATAATGATTTTGATATATTAAAACTAGCCATCATAATTTAATATTTTATAATGTTGAGCCATTTGGTGACTTTGGAATTGTCTCTCAACTAAAATTTAGAGTGCTAATTTGGAGTTGGTGGGTGCTTAAGAATATTTAAGGCAATTCCTTTCTAAAGAAGAAGAGAAATCGTGTGANGTGTGTGTGTGGCTATTATACATACATATACATATAATCAAAGGAATAATCGAGGGCTATTATACGATCTCTGATCATCACTCATGTGCTTAAGAATTCGAGTGCCAGAACCTACACTAGGGGAAATAAAACCCAAGTTCAGAGGAGACTTACAATTGACAAACAGATGCCCAACTAACTGATCTTAATACGCGACACATATATATATTTTTCGTGAAATTTGATGTAAGTAAAATAGATAATAAAAAAATTTAGTTAATGTTAGAGTTACTCTGAAGATGTAGACTTATTTATTAATTATTTTGAATATATTTATTTATTATTTTAAAATTAAATTTTCTATAATTAGTACGAGCTTCACATAAATCTGCACTTTTATTGAATTATGTTTATAGTGAAGCTTAATGTTAAAAGATAAAATTATATTTTTAGTTAATAATATAAATAAATAGTTTAATATTAAATTCATTTAAGTCATACTTTATTGAAATTATATTAATATTATGCAGTTAATTTATGATAATAAAGTATAGAATTTTATTTTGAATTAAGTGTTATTTTTTTTTAATTATTAACTTTTTTAAATATGTCATGCCTCCCCTGGTGGTGGTGGTTTGATGAGCAGGAGGGGGTTGGTGGTGGTTGCTGAGAAAGATTGTTGACGGTTATTTCACTATTTCTTACTCTGTTTTGATTATGTTCAGAGTATTAGCAGTGGAGTCGAAGCTAGTTTGCAGTGGCCCCATCAAGACTTCGATTTCGCTTCTCGGATTTAATGAACGGAGATTTGTGCTATTTTCCGCTGATTATGATGTCCTCACCTCACTAAAATCCTTCAATAATAATCTCCCGTATCTTCTCCAACTCCGTTGATTTTCCCACGAATACCACCACCTTCTCCAACAACGGCTTGTCCTTCATCAGAAGACCGCAGCTTAACACTCTTTATAACCGGATCTAACATCTCCACTGCCGCACTATGTTTTGGTTCTTGGCCACGACTCTCTCTACCCTCCACTTCGTACACGTAGCTCTTTCCTCCGGGAGTTAAGGAGACCTCGAGCACATCGCATGCGCTTGCACTGCTTGAAAAGATGACGATTTTCGAAGAGTTGGTTGGCTTGGTCTTATCTCCGTACGCTACAGCTACGGCTAAGGATAGAGGCTCTGTTTCGGGACGTTTAGATGAATTGTCGTGTGTCAGAATCAATGCGGTTGGGAACGACGACGATGGCTCTTTTAATATTTGGGGAGTGCCTGCGGTTCGATGGCTCTTTTAATATTTGGGGAGTGCCTGCGTCTTCGAAGCAGTGCACCAATTCCCGCGAGATTTAGGAGTTCACTCAGTGTAGGTTTGATTTGTGCCAAAACCCGCGAGATTTAGACTCTTAATTAGGCTCTAATCATTGATAAAGTTATTTAGAACTGAGAACAGGGAAAAGTAGCATTTCCAAGCTAAAGTCCTCAAGGTAGTACCGTGAAAACATACATTTCATTACACCCATCCTATAGTATTTACAGAGTATGTATGACCTTTATAGAATCTTCNCGACAGCTTCCAACAGGCAACTCCTCAAACCAAAATAGTGCCGACAAACCACTAGTGCGTGAATTATTTTATATATTTTATAATATTTTGATTTTGCACACTAAATACTTAATTTTTGATCTCATCTTTGGTTAAGATCTAGTTTTTCCTCTTTAGTAGGTTTATCTATAGGATTTTCCTGTTGATTATTCCTAGAGAACTAGAAAAAGAACCCTCATCATTAGAAACCTTAAACTCTTCTTTTCTCAACTTGAAGTTCCACATATTGGTCCTAACCTCTAGCACTTAGTAGGTGGGGCCACTATGGAGGAGCTCAAGGGAAGTGCTCGTAGGATTGCTTGGCCCTAGGGATGACCTGAGTGTTGGTCTTGAGCTATTATACACACTTTCACTCACCTGCACATTACACTTCCACTCACAACCCTAAACCCAAACTTCCACTCACAACCCTAAACCCAAACTTTCAAACAAATTTTTTAAAAAATCATTTTAAGTATCTTCAAAACTAATTTGGACCCATAATTTGAGACCAGTTTCAATGCAAGTCAAAAGGGCCCAATTTTGACCACATGACCCAATCCTATCAAATTGAACCCCATAGCCTACGCAATTTGCCCCAATTTGAATCCCAAACACTTTACAACATTCCCCCACATGAATTTGAACCTTCAATTGGCCTTGGTCAAGCCTCAATTTTACTGTAGTTTGACTTTGGACCAAAACTCCAAATTTTTCCCTAAACTAGCCATGTCTCCGAACGTCCCCAAATTGAATGTCATAACTCCAAAATTCCCACTCAAATTCTATCCAAGATACTTCATGACAATCACCTACATCAAATTGAACCATCAATTGGGCCATAGCTAAACTTTATCCTAACCTAGCCCAATTTGAACCCCAAATAAACCCACCTCAATTTATAGTACAAACCACTTCTTTACTCTTTTCAAGTTCTGTGTGGTTAATGACCTCTAGCATGAAAGAGGTTGAAACAGACATGAGGGAGCTCAAAATGGGTCCCTATAAGACCCTTGAGCCCTAGGACTACCTTTTGCACGATTCACACTTCCGCACGCACAAATTTTACAATTCAAATAGTCGACTCATTTAGATTTTGCGATTCACATCGCTCTCGTCGTTATCTGTCGAAAACCTAAATAATTTTTTTAAACAATCGATCTCGAATAAATTTTTTTATGAGAATCAAATTGTTGACATCATTTTTGGTTGAGGTCTAGTTTTTCCTCTTTAGTAGCTTAGGGTCTAGCCATAGGACTTCCTTGTTGACTATTCCTAGAAGACTAGAATAGGAACCCTCACCAATAGAAATTTGAAACCCTTTTTTGCTCAACTTGAAGTTCCACATATTGTTCATAGCCTCTAGCATTTAGTAGGTGGGTCGAAATGGAGGAGCTCAAGGGGAGTCCCCCATAGGATGGTCAAACCTTAGGACTAACCCTGGGTGATCTGGTTTTAGTGGGGCTAACCTGCACACACTACACTTTTTCACATACCCTAAACCTTAGCACCCCTTAGATGGTCTCTCGACTCCTTTTAGAAAGCTCATATGGATGACCCTATACCCCTAGTCTTTGGCTAAGAGGATTAGAACCAACATATTGAGCATCCAAAATTAGTCCTCACATGGCTCCTATTGGTTTGGTATGGCTTCATGGCTTCTTGGCCCATTTTGGCCCTAAACCACCAAATTACCAAAATACCCCTACAACCCTAATGATTGCCAAAAATCCAAAAATTATACAAAATACCCAAATTTGTTCAAAAATCATTTCAAACCACTCAACACTACTTAAATTGAATAAAATTTACCAAAATTTCCAAAATATCCCAAAAAATTGCCAAAATTACCAGAATGCCCCTCATGACTTAGCAATTCCAAAAATACCAAAATAATCCCAAATATTCCCAATTTCAAATTTTTATCATCAATTTGATCGGATTTGACCAATTTTACTCAATTTGACCAAAAGCTCCAATTTACCCTTAAAAACCTAAATGTCCCCAACTTAACCCCGATTTTGGCCTAATTGATCCCAATCTTGCCCAATTTCAATTCTAAACCAAAATTAAGCATCCCCAATTCTATTCTAAACAAAATTAAAGCCTAATTTGATCCAATTTCAAGGCCAATTTCATTCAAATAAAAAACGTCTAATTTTGACCATATGCCTAAATCCACCAAATTGGCCCACCAATTCAATTCAAAATCACTTAAAACTTTGCCAAATCTCTCATGATATATTCCTACACAAAACTAAACATTCAATTAGCCCAAATTTTAGACCAAATTTAATTTAAATTTCAATTATAAAAGCCCAAGCCCACTACACTTAAATTCAAAAACCCAAGTCCAAAGCCCACTTGACAATTATTTCTTTCCATAATCCATTTTATTAAAATCATTCCTAAAGTCATAAATGCAAAATTAAATCATTCCAAATCAAGCATTATGCAAAAATTCACCAAAATATTTCATAAATTCAAAAATCCCTCCTCATGAAAGTTGACCAAGCCAAGGACAAGCCATGGAGCCACTTCCAAGCCATAAGCAAGACATGAGAGCCATGCCACATCATCAAGCTATTATTGGAAAGAGGCTAAAACACTTTCAAATGTACTTAAGATTCTTTTAAGCCCTCCCATTAATCACTCTAACCCATGTTTAGCCAAATCTCTTTGGATAAAGACCTCACCATGATGATTAAGCTGAGCCACTTGATTCTCCCAGCACCCAAACCAGACTTGAGGAGTGAACCCATCCCCAAACCATGATTTGACCCAAATTAACCCAAAATATGTTTTTTTTTCATACAACTTCAATCCCATACCTTTACACATGGCCAACCTTAATTGACTTCACCAAGACCAAACCCTCACCTCCCTGGGCTGGATGGTGACCCCTCCTTGGCCGGTCAGCCACCTTGGTGGCCGAAAAACCAAATTCAAAAACACCACCTAGGCTAAAACTCAAAATTGAACCCATCCAAGCTGTCTCATCCCAATTGGATTTTTACACATTGTTGGCATCCACATAAGCAACATAGGACACCCACCAATTGCCCATGGTGGCCTCTCCAAGCCCATCTATTTAAACCCCCCCTCCCCATGGTCAAAGGAGGAGAGCTTGAAATTCCTTAGGGAGACTCTGTTAAATTGCTTCCAAAGCTTCCTTGAGACCTCTTGAGCTTATCCTTACAATCCTTAGCCACCCAAATTCACTGCTGGAGCTCAATTTTGGAGCTCAATCCCTAGGCCGAGACAGGACACTCTCCAAACCTCCACCAAATTCAAATTAATTACACTCACACCATCCCCACAACAAGAGAAAAAGATCCCCCAAAAAAGCCCCATCATCAGAGCACCCTAAGGTGGACTTTGATCAACCCATTAACTTGGCTTTGGTCGAAATCATATCTAGGAGATTCACCATGACTTGAGGCTACATCTCTAGGCTCTTGGGACCCCCCACGAAGCTTCCACAAGCATCCAATCGAGACTTCCCCTCTTGGACCAAGCTATTTAAACTTAACCCTAAACCAAACTTCATTTCACTCTCCATTCTCATATATTTGATCTAAGGGTCGATCAACCATATGGATGTGTTCTCCTAGTTAAGACGAGTAATTTAAAAAAAATACATTTGATTTGGTTAAGAATCGAGTTAGATATTAGCATTTGAAAATGAACGGCTTTCATGTTGAACCAACCAGGGACGATGAAAGAGGACCGTTTGATGGCGAGTGTATCAAATGGAGGGTCGTGATGCAGTCAGACGAGCTTCGATTCGTGAACAAGGAGCTGACTCTTATGGCGACGCCCAATCCCGCTACGCTGCGTGGCCCTTTTGGCATGTACGATGATCCAATCAGCGTTGACTGATTTAAATAGATAAATAGGGGCATTTTTATTTATTTAAATAACCGTAACTTAAAAAATTCATAACATTGTGTAGAAAATTTATAAATATAAAATAAAAATACCATGTTGCTCAGTGAAGAGAGGAGAACAATGTGGAAACATTTTCAAGTTTATTTGATGCATGTATTATTTTTAAATAATTAAATAGTGTTTTCTTTATTTTCACTCTTCATTTGCATAGACATCTCACCATGACTTGAGCTTTGGGGTTTTGATTCTAAATGTTATTAGGATTTTTTTCATGGTCTTTTCAAGCTTATGGGAGGTCCCTAGGCATAGATATCTAATTTTCATGGTAAAGGTCCTTGTTTTGATATAAAAATTATAATAATTAAAATACTCATTGGAAAAATACAAAACTTATTTTGGTAGGTTCACTGTGGTTAGAGGACCCTAGGAAAAATATAAACTTGATTTAACTCGTTAAAAATAATCCTAAATTGTCCCCAACCCTACAAAATAAAATAAAATTAATTTGGAGTAATTATGAATGTAAATGGCATAAAAATTGTTTTACACTTTAATTTAATGTTAGGGGAGCTCTCCATAAAAATTTCAAGTCAATTGAAGTTAATTTGATCACTTAAATGGATTAATCAAGTGAAATGACATTTTTGCCATTAAAATAATTATAATAATTAAAATACAATTCAAAAACACTACCAAAGTTGGTTTTTGGAGCTCCTTATAACCAGAGGAACCTAAGAAAAATGAAATTTAAATAAAAATAAACACTTCATTTTTTGAGCTAGTTTTAAGCCTTTAAATAATTAAAAATTATTTAAAAAATCATAAAAAATGCAAAATTGTAAAAACACACTAAAATGTCAAATTTTGGTTCCTGATCACTCAGAACCAATTAAAATAATTTTCCCATTTTTCTAACTCAAGATATTAATTGTAAAAGGCTTAAAAATGGATTTTCCCTAATTTTTCAGTAAAATAATTGTAATAATTAAAATATAGGTCAAAAAAATATGAAATTTGTTTCTTTGGTTTTCCTAGTCTTATAGGGATTTAATAAAAATATAAAACTTAATTTTCCATTTAAATATTATTTTATATTTAATTAATACTAAAAAAAACAAATAATTTTAATAATTAAATTAAAGCTCTAAAAATCATGAAAATTGGTTCAAGTGGGCCACTAACCTAGGTGAACCTCCAATAATTTTCCTAAGGATAGAAGTTTTATTTTGATGGAGTTATTAAATTTTCATTGGAAATCCCTATTTTTGCATTAAAAATAATTATAAAATTAAATAAACTTGGAAAAATCACATTTACTACTCTAATGTTTTAATTAACCCATGAGTGAGGTAACATAAAATTTTCAAATCATTTGAGTATAATTTAATGATGTATAGGGGATTAAGGTCTTAGGGGCAAAAGTATAATTTTCGAATTTAGAGCTTAATTAATATTTAGGTTTAACCAAAAAGCTAAATGGGCAATAAATGATCTTAATTAATATATTTTGATGACTGAAATATGAAAAGGGATAAGTGGTAGAAACCAACCTCACTTTAAATATTATAAATGATAAATTTATAATTTTTCAAATTAATAAAATTTGGAAGAATATTTAAATAAGGGGATATTAAGTGAGGGGTTTGATTTGGAAGATCATAATTCACTAATTTTGAACCCTAGTTGATTTTTTTAATATAATTTATCATTCACGATTAAGAGCACAAACATTAAAAATCCTTTTTCTTAACCATAGACCTACCCACTAAATCTTAAGGGCTTAGTAGTGAACTAGGCTTAATCAAAATTTTATATAATGAGGTTTAGAAAATTAACCATGATTAATTTAAAACCCTCTTTAGATAAAATTTACAAGCCCATTCAAATTAATTAAATTCCTTAAATTAAGTCAAGTTGCCCCTAATAGTCTTTACTTTTATAATTTATAAGTGAGATATCAAGTGATGGTTACCCCACTTAAGAGATAATCAAAACATCATAATTCACTAAGCATAAGGGTATTAATTGGATGAAATATATAACAAACACAATAAGACAAAAATGAACTCAAGATAATTCTAGGGACTATGAAATGTCTAGAGTATTACCTGAGACTTTTTCATAATCCTTTGGAAATCTTGTAGGGCATCTGAACTTATTATGATTTGCTTAATGGAATCATCCTCAAAATTTAAACCTACTAAGTTATGACATAGGATCTGGTAGACATACCTTANTTGGTGCTCAGGCGTGAAAGCTATAGTCGTATTCCCGCTATCCAACTCTCCCCATCTGCATGCAATATATGCTATTTAGGAAAGCTTGTTTTTCAAATGAGATTGATAGGGTTACAAACCAAGTAAAGTCAGTCAATTGAGCCACCTTAGTTTGAGCTTTTTGGGCTATTTACGAGAAAAATTTTGTTTAACAAAAAAAAGAGAAAAAAAGGTATTAATTTAAAGTAACATTATAATGAAATAATAAATAGACCTAACATTTAATAGGTAATTAATAAGAAATCATCTAAATCAAATGAAAAATAAAGTTTGTTATATATTTTTAAAAATTTAAAAATTTATATTTAATATATTTTATTAATTTTTTTTAGAGGATCTCTTCACTAGCAAGCAACTCGAGTCAAGGTCCGCTTGAGCTTGTTTGCTAGCTCAATTTAGAAGCCCCGAAACGATTCGAGTTGAAAGTGGCTCACTTGCACCCCTAGTAAGATCTTCAAATATAGGCCTATGCTGTGAATTTTGTATGAATAAAAATATATAATAATTTAAAAAAGATGGGAATTTTTGGGCAACAAATAATATTTAATTCAAGCATAATTTAATAGAATTTGAAGATTTAAAATTCATAAAACTACTTAGGGTTATAAATAGTAATATATTTAAGTTTTGGAAAAATAATAGCTAGGTGAACATTTTTAAAGTTTGTGATCTAATTGAAGCGAGGAGACAGGCTTAGAAGTGATATAAATCTCAAAAATTTTACTTTCACCCAAAAGTTATTAAATCCAAAATCAAAAAATTAAAATGATTAAGTTGTTATTAGAGTAAAATACTTGTTTTTGATAATTTTGACAAAAAATCTACCTTAGTCTTGATTAAACGTTCCAACAAATATGATTTAACTCAATTAAAACAAAACAAATTTTGTAAATTTAAGACTTGATAAATCTAAAAAGCACTAGAACTTCTTAACTGTTAGAGATTACAATGGATTGTGCATTTTGTTTTTAATTTTGATAATCATGCGAATCAAAATAACTGAGAAGAAATTTAAGTAATTGAGCTAGCTTGACCTGTGAGATTTGTCCAGGCGGCGAACATGGTAACCGAAGGCTTTGGCGTAGAAGGCCACGGATTCGGCGACGTCTTTGACGTACACAACTGTGTAAGCGTAGGCGGGGTTCAGGTTTGAAGCCATGGCCGTCAACACTGTCGAAATTTATACGAAGGTAAATTGTGTCTGTGTGAATGAAGAAACTGGGAATAGTACGGGCGGTGATGGAGAAGACCAGCCAAATATATAGAAGCTGGGCGCCGGTGAAGAAGTAGAAGAAGAAGCTGGGCCGGACTGGGAGACGCGGCAAACATGCAGAGCTGGGCGGTGCCGCAGGCCTCCACGTAAGCTGCTGAGGTGTGTCTTTCTAATGAAGCAGAGCGCGCCACTACGCTGTCAACATAATAATAACTTTGTTTTTTTATATTATAATAAAGCCAAATTCACATGCATACTTGTGTGCTTATCTCAATTTACATCTATATAACACAATTCTTATATATTTACATATCTCAAAATCTATATTTTCATGTTTACGTACTTAACACTTTTGCTTTAAATTTATGTATGAAAAAATATGTTTTATTTTATAAAAGTCATCATAATGTTATTTTTAATGTTATATTGAAGATTTGAATGCTAAAAATCAAAATATTAAAATTTAAATTTTAAAATGTAAATACATAAGAATTGTGTGCTAGTCGTAATATAATTATTAATTCATTTGTTATAATTTAAATGTAATTAATTTTAGAATATAAATTTATTCTATGAACTCCTATTATTTCTAATGTACATAAAATTTCATATGCACTGCAAGTGGCATGATAAGATGAATATTAAGTATAGCATAAAATTCTATAATACATATTCAAAAGAGAGCAGGCAGTGCGTTCCAAATTCATAAAAACTGACTGTCGCATGTATAAGGCTGAGCTAATGGAGCGTTTTTCACATATAGAACCCGTATGCAAGGTTCATATAGGCTCCAATAAAAAAATTTATTATTAAAAATAAAAAATCCCAATTTGGGGCCCACTAACATATACTTTTTTCGCATAGAAGTTTTTTATTGATTCACCGTACACAACTTTGCGTACGTTGAATGTATGCAATAATTTTTTAGAGCTGATGAGATTTTTTTTAAGCATAGGAGTTAATGGTGTGAACTCTATATTAAATAAAAGATATACAAGTTAATATATGTGAACTCTGTATATTGTTTTTTATGGGTCAAATGCATACATCCTCTTTCGTCCATTTTTCAAATTATCACTCAAATATCAAAATTTATGATGAAACCTCAACCCATATTTTTCATTTTTATCAAATTATCAAGTGTTTGATCATGACATATGTAAAAATATTGACTTTGTAGTTCAAAAATATCACATGAATGCTAGATTGTATAAATAGTAACGTGTTAGTTATCCTCTTTTATATATATATATATATATATAAAGGTAGAGTTAATGATTTTTATAAATTATATCATATGATTATATTTATTTAAAGGATAAGATATAACCCTATATTTAATTTAATATGACATAATTAGCTAGAATACTGAACTTTCATGATACTTGTAATATGAGAAAAGGTATCTCATATATGTACTACTTTGCATGATAAAAACGAGTTGCATGGATTATTGCATGCTGATTTGACGGGGTACCTACAAATTATGGCAGGAGCATAGTCTTATTGATCACGATTGACAATCAACATATGATTTTTATACATTGATATATAAAATCTATTTATCAGCACATATTTACCAAGTTAATAAAATAATTGCTAAGAAACATACAACACTATTTCGAGCATTAAATATAGCTATAATTTTCTTAAGATCTCCTAGACTATTTGCTCGCTTCTATTGCATTATATATTTCTTTTTTAAATTAAATATGAGGTTATTAATGATAAAATAATTTTATTTTATTAAACATATTGGAGAATCAAGGCTAATATATATGCACAAATAATTAGAATAGAATATATTCTGATATTTATAAGTATGTACTAAATGATGGCTTTTATTTTATTTTAGTACCTGAAAATATAGTGGCTTTGTGTTGTGGAATGTGGGTGATAAAATATCTTTTGTAAAAAGATCTAATTAGGCAATGTTGGTTTTGCATCTAACATGTCATGAGCCACTTTTGTGTATGGATTGTATTATTTTAGTTGATCATAGAGAGGCTGTTGGAGTCACTAAAAAGTCACAAATCAAAAAAAAGATGTAAAAAAGATAGAGAAAGTCCCTGAAAGGAAGAAGTGAAAAATTAGGGCTATTGATGAAATTATTAAGCTAATGTTGTTGATAATAATAATAGATTATAAATATGATGTCCAATATTTGATAAAATTATAGTGATCTTAGAGAAGTGGGAGAAACAAATATTTGAAATTGTTAAGCATCATTTAGACAGATATGATGGTCCCTCTTTGAGAATAATGATTTTGATATATTAAAACTAGCATCGTAATTTAATATTTTATAATGTTGAGCCATTTGGTGACTTTGGAATTGTCTCTCAACTAAATTTTAGAGTGATAATTTGGAGTTGGTGGGTGCTTAAGAATATTTAAGGCAATTCCTTTCTAAAGAAGAAGAGAAATCGTGTGATTGGAGGTGGCCCTAGCTATCCCACTCTTGAAAAGTTGGAGAATTAGATAACCTAAAATTAATGAAGCATGAAGAATCTAGAAGACATGAAAATAATTGATAAGGAATTAAGTCGATGATCAAAGTTAAAAAGAAATTACCATACAAAGGCTTTACAAATTTTTGAGTCCCTTTTAGACAATAGAATGTGTGTAATCATGGCTTAGTTATCTAATTTGGGAGAGCCTTTTGTCACTGTTGATAAAAATCTTTCATGTTTGCTCTGTCATCAACAATTTGGATAACAGTACATACCCCAACTTATTAAATTGTTATCATACAATCCTACTTATACAATGGATCCACTTTGAAATGTCAGATCGACTACTTAGTAAATGGTCCAATGATACCTTGGTGATTCGTACCCCTAGCAATATATCTAAATGATGAGAAAATTGTATTATTTATTGGTCTTGATACCAAGAGTGCAACTAAGTTAGCATATCAACATTTTGATATTAAGATGAGTCTATTTATTAATTTTTGGAAAGCTATTGTCCTCTTTTTATATGTATTTCTGATGACATAAGGTGGTTCAAAACACATCATTATTAACCAATCTAAAGATAAAACTACATTATCTTTAACAAAATCAATTGCTTCCCTAAAAGCATATAAAGAACTAATTATGTATTATGAAATCATATTAAAAGTACATTATGGACCAAAGCTAAATTTATGTATTATAACATTAAAAAGCATCTTTTTAAGAACTCTCAATCAAGATTAAAGAAATAAAATAATAAAATATGAAATGACTAAATATCCTTCATAATGTTACATACAAAAACTTCAATCACTTAAACAAAGCTTATTAAAATAATATGATGTGTTTTTTCCTTTTAAAAATAATGAAGTAAAATCCCAATCCCTCTTTTCTTGTTCCTTCATTCATGTGAGAGTTCTTGACCGGAGAACTCTCGGGTGGTTTCAGGCAAAGTTTCCAGTGATTCTTTATGTTTCTCCTTCCACAAAATTTTTTTTATATATTTCGTCCATTAAATTTTGGTATTTAGGGATTTTAGGTTTTAGAGAAAATTTGAAATTTGCGTTATTATATATTTTATTGTATTGATGATTTAATTTTTCTAGTTTTTTGGAAGATTTACATGATTACCCCTCAACTTCTGTGTATTTACATATCTAGCACCCAAAGTTCCAATCATATGTATTTAAGATTTTGATTTTTTACTTGAGTTGGTTTATTTTACTTTTTAAAAATTGAAATTGTAGCTTTAATGATGTAATATGAAAAGTTCGGCATTATAAATGTAAGGAAGATTTACATACATACCACTAAATTCCTGCATCTAACAACTAAATTTCAATTTTTATATATAGACCACATTTCCCATGCATGAATATGTGAATTTCAATTCTTAAAAGTAAAAGTGGTGGTATTTATACATATATATACATTTATACACTAAAATGACATCGATGGCGGTCAGACAATCAAAGCATTCTATTGTCCAACAAGTGATCGTGTGATCAGAATCGGCTGACATACTTTTGCGAGAGTGGCGGACCGTACCCGTAGTCCCAACAGATCAAGACACATGCAATAACCTTTAATCACAAGCTAGTCGGCCAACTATTTTTTTCTACAGCGGATGAGATTGTCATTCGATCAGACGCCTCAGTCGACCGATATTTATTTCAAATTGTGCAGTCGTCGTTCAGCCAGTCGCCTCAACCGACCGAATTCAAGCAGACCAACCAGCGAGTTACCATCATATTAGAGTTTAAATTGTAACACATATATGATATAAAATATATATGATTAATTAGAAAACCAAATGTATTAAGAACGGTTTCCATAAGTGTTCACTTCTTTCTGTAATTGTACAAATATTATCTTATAAGTAGGAGTCAAAAAGACAAATAAAGGGGCCTCTCCCCGTTCTCCCTACAGTGTATTCATGACTTATCCCCTACTTCTTCTTTCCTCCTTCATCTGGCTATAACTCTCGAGGCGCGTTCACAAAGGACAATTTAGGATTCAACAATACCGCTCCATCTCTGGTGAGAGACCAACATCGTTTAATATGAAGTTAGCAAGTGTGTGCCTACATTCACCAAAATGATAAACATAAACATGTTGAACTACTTAAGATGGAGTCGAAGTTGGAGCCCAGAATCGAGAAGTCGACGGTGACTAGGGTGGCAGAGGGAATTGAGCAGTTGAAATGCGACACAGATCAACATGAAAAGTAGCCTGTTACCGAGGAGGAGAATGGAGGAGGAGAATGGAGGAGGACACTTGAGACGAATACTTTTTTATTTTCTGTGGTTTTAGATTTATCTGTACTCTTTACATTTATTTTATAGACTCTTTTATTGTATAATTGTATTGAATGATTTATTTATATTGAATGTTATATTTATTATGATTTTAATAATTTATTTTCTTTTGCAATTGTGTCCAAAATCTCTTTTGCAAGGTCCCCTTTCTCTTTTTACAAACACCTAAAATTAGTAGTCGGATTAGAAACGACAGGCCCAATCTACCAAAAATTTTCCCTGTTTTTAAAATGACAACATTATTAGCCTGTAATCCACCAATGGTTTTTTATGGTAAAACTACTCACAAAATCATTTGTTCACTGCAACACAATCCGCAGAAAAACTCTTCAATTGAAATTTAGCCATAACTCAACCGAAAAATCATGAACGGTGAAATGTGTTCAATCGTAAAACACAATTTAGATGAGGGATATCCAGGATGACCATTCTTTGCTTACATTTCACTGGTATCAAAATTAGTTGCAGAAAATCCTTTGATTACTCTCTAATTGATCAACCGGTAACTCCTGAATTCTTGTAGTAGTGATAACATCACAAATAAAGTTGCAAAAATTAAGTGCACATAAATTTAATAAATAAATGCAATAGCAAAATGTACAAATCCAAACCACAAAACAACAATAACATATACAAAACACGAAATCATACTTGTCAACAAATTATGAAAGCAAATGCATTAATAGAAGAGCAAAGCCTAATGATGAAGAAACATTAAACATCACAAATCATTCTCTTACGAATGTAAAACCTATAGAGGCCAATTCTCCGCTTGACAAAGCTTCTGTTCAAATTGTAAGTAATATGGACTATAATTTCTACTCTAATAATAAACATGGAGTTTATGTTGTTATCAGATAATTGTTCATTCTTCCAAAGCCAAATTTTGTAAATATGAACATATGTAATAAGATAATCTAACCTTTTAAAGGGCTTACATGTCCGAAGTCTTCAAGATCAATCCCTTGATATAAGACATCGATCAAAAAAATGAATGCTTAATTGAGCCACCCTTATATTAGGTGAAGTTTATTGATTCGTAAATAAAGCTCTTATTATCATTTAAATAATTAAAAAAAATTACTCTAAGCTCATAGAAATTTATGAATTCTTGCTACATTTAAGAGGTTCGATATATTATTATAACAATCAATGTTGGAAACAAGTAGCAGGGTGACCTACAATTTCCCCCGCATATAATATAATTCAATTAAGTATATAAAGATATAAACACTAATGTATCATAATTATATTCCAACAACTATAAAATGACACATAGGTCAAACAAGAACTTAAAAAGAATGAGATTTTGTTTGCAATATATTTTGAAAGTTGTCTTTACAACTGTTCAAGAATTCTAGTTTAGGTTTTTCATATATCATAGGCCGACCTTCAAATTGATCCAAGAAAGTTAACGTATCGCCTAAACAAAATGAATTGATATTTTTCAACCACTATTCATTTTGCTATTTTGATTGGATGTTGAAATAGATGGCAATTTTATGTCAATTTTGTCCTTAGAGTAATGTGAGCCTAAGGGATGAGCTGATTTTATTTTTCATTTTGAGGGATATCCCAAGATCCAAAATTGTGAAAAGAGGACATGTTATTGAACTAAAAGAATGAGAAGTTCAATATTCAAATGTTCAATCAAAATGGAATCAAATGGGACAATAAATGTGAATTATTTTAATATGATTTAAATAAACTAATAGTATAAATATGTGATAAATATTTGACAAAAATAAACAAATTTGAACACAATTAAAATCTTTAATAATTATAAATTTAAATTTTAATATGAATATGTTTTATAAATAGAAAATTACATATACAATATAATAAGAATATAAATTATATTTTGGTCATCGTGTTAGTCTGGATGAAGCCACACCTTTGACAATGCACCTATTGTGCTTTATCCCATTTTTTTTTCATGTAATTTTATTTCCTGTTTTATGGTTAAAAAAATAAAAACTAAGTGCCGGAAATTGAAATTTATTGGTATGTCCCATCAAAAAAGAGACCTCATAAATATATTCATGATTTTTAGCTTTAAAATGGATGGGAAAGAAAATCAACAAGAGAAAAGAAGGATGAAAGCTAATGGGACTAAGGAACTTTGCGGCAAATGAGGTAGAAATGACGGTAATTGTCACCGTCGGTAATCGTCTTATCATTGCATTAAATGACTCTGTACATTCGTTAACCTATTNCTTAATATGAATATGTTTTATAAATAGAAAATTATATAATTATATATATATTAAAAAAAATATAATAAGAATATAAATTATATTGTGGTCATCGTGTTAGTCTGGATGAAGACCTTTGACAATGCACCATTTGTAATTTCTAAGCTCTTTTTTTATTTTGGTTTATTCTTTCTTTGATTTATCTTTTTTTCATGTAATTTTCTCTCCAGTTTTATGGTTAAAAAATAAAATAAAAAATAAATGCCAGAAATTGAAATTTATTGGTATGTCCCATCAAAAAAGAGATCTCATAAATAAATTCATGATTCTTAGCTTTAAAATGGATAGGAAAGAAAATCAACAAGAGAAAAGAAGGATGAAAGCAAATGGGACTAAGGAACTTTGCGGTAGAAGTGACGGTAATTGTCACCGTCGGTAATCGTCTTATCATTGCATTAAATGACTCTGTACATTCGTTAACCTATTTACTCGGCCGCCGGACGGTGCTGGACCCAGACTTTTGCGTGTTATCCTTCTCCGCCCTCAAGCCGTCGCCTTTTCACATCCAAAACCAAACCTACCATCTTTATTCGCCTGCTCCTTCTTCCTTCCANATTACTCGGCCGCCGGACGGTGCTGGCCCCAGACTTTTGCGTGTTCTCCTTCTCCGTCCTCAAGCCGTCGCCTTTTCACATCCAAAACCAAACCTACCATCTTTATTCGCCTGCTCCTTCTTCTTCCTTCCAGCGACGAAGTGATTGAGGAGAGAGAGAGAGAGAGAGAGAGAGAGAGAGAGAGAGAGAGAGAGAGGAAGAAGAACAAAGTCATGTACAGTGCCCCCACCTGGTTTCTTTATCATCCTTCCCATCCTCTCGTCCCCTTCCTCACGCGGACCGNCTTCCAGCGACGAAGTGATTGAAGAGAGAGAGAGAGAGAGGAAGAAGAAGAACAAATTCATGTACAGTGCCCCCACCTGGTTTCTTTATCATCCTTCCCATCCTCTCGTCCCCTTCCTCACGCGGACCGCGAGGGGGGAAAGAAGAAATAAATAGCCCTTAGCCTCTCTCGCTTCTCTCGTGACTCCAACAACGGACCTTCAAAGTAAATAAAAAGATCTTCTTTGCCGATATTTCTTCCTTGTTTTTCTTCCCAAACCAACCATAAGCTTCCCCTTTGCACATGAATCCTACCCCACAACGCCGCTTACGATGCCCTCCCCTCTACGCAACGGCGACCTCCGCTCCCCAGCCGTCGTCCACCACGGCCAGATTCCATTCCAATCAACTGTTACAGAGCAGAAGCTCCGTCGACTCAACGCTCTCATCCTCCTCCTCCGATTTGCNTTTCCTTGTTTTTCTTCCTAAACCAACCATAAGCTTCCCCTTTGCACATGAATCCTCCCCCACAACGCCGCTTACGATGCCCTCCCCTCTACGAAACGGAGACCTCCGCTCCCCAGCCGTCGTCCGCCACGGCCAGAATCCATTCCAATCAACTGTTACAGAGCAGAAGCTCCGTCGACTCAACGCTCTCATCCTCCTCCTCCGATTTGCTGCATTCTGCTTCTCCCTTGCAGCAGCAATCTTCATGGCTTCCAACTCCTCTCGTACACCGGGCTCTCCTTCTTGGCTCCACTACCCCAGTTTCCGATTCGTCCTCGCTGCCAATTCAATCGTCTCTGTCTACTGCCTCTTTGAGATGTTCGCTTCTGTTTGGGAGATCCTGAAGGGCGGAACATTCCTTCCCGAGCCAGTGCAGCTCTGGTTCGATTTCAGCCACGATCAGGTATGTTAGTTCCAATTTTCCGATTTTGAGAATTAATTTTAGTTGCTGATTATGATTAGACTGTGGGAATGCGCATCAGATGTTCGCGTATATGCTTCTCGCCGCTGAGGCGACGGGGACAGGGNCTTCCTTCCCGAGTCGATGCAGCTCTGGTTCGATTTCAGCCACGATCAGGTATGCTAGTTCCAATTTTCCGATTTTGGGAATTAATTTTAGTTGGTGATTAGACTGTGGGAATGCGCATCAGATGTTCGCGTATATGCTTCTCGCCGCTGAGGCGACGGGGACAGGGGTGGCGAGGGATTTGCATGGCGACGGAGCTTGCGACGCCGCTGGGGCGTTCTGCGTGCAGGCTTACATCTCGGTCGGCCTTGGTTTCGGAGGTTTCGCATTCCTCGCTCTCTCTGCGCTTCTCTCGGGCTTCCGAGTCGCCTGCTACATCATCACCGGCTCCCGTTTTCATCTCTAAATCGAAGAACTCCATGGAAAGAACATACCTTTATCGATCTTTACTTTTCGAGCACGCTCTCCTCCTCCTCTTAAGTTCTTTACTGAGCAGAGGAGAGCGTGTTCCTCGAAAAGCGTCTTTTTTTTTTTTTTGGGTTCTCAGAGTGACATTTTGTTTATGAGATTATGTAAACTGCCAGCTTATTTGATGTTTTAATATGATACTTAGATTGCATTAAAGGTTCTTTTTTGCTACTTTGATGATCAAACGATATGGAAAGTGTTCTAAATTCTCGAAGTAAATCTTCGTATTTGGTATTTTGGTTTCTTTTTCGCGCGCTCTCGGATGGGACGGGATTCGCCATTGTTGAAGTCTAGAGAAGGGAAGTTGGATGCTTGCAAGGTGTTTGGTCATATGTTTAAGTGTGTTGTTGAGTTGAGTCAATGACTGACACCTATGAAGACACGGAGTTTTTGCATTTTGCTGATCCTAAGAACAAAAAAAAAAAAAAAAGGAAAATTGAATAAAGTTTTTCCCCTTTTTGATGTGAAATATATTCGATGAAGTTTTGAAAATTTTCAATATTATATATATATTTATATATATATATATATATAAGATTATTTAAATTACAATATATTCATGAACTACATCGAATATTTACAATAAAAAAATTAGTTGGGATTAATATGTAAAACCAAGGATTTTGATATATATCCCAATCTAATTTTGGTATGAATATCATGACCTAATTTTGTTTAGTCCTTGTCCCTAGGGCATGATCTTCTTTAATGATCATGTGGTCATTGGCTTCATGTTGGACCCTGATGTTGATGATATTATCTCATCCATTTTAGTATCATATTGGAGGTTCGAAAAATGCAAATTATGAAGTATTTTTCCTAAAGGCACTACAACAGACATTTATAAGATGCATCTGGTGTGTTTTAGAAAATTCATGGTTGTAGAGTAATAGATTATCGTCTTAATATTATATGAGGATTTAGTACACACTCAAATAAAAGAAAATAACTTGTAGAGATACCGAAAGTTTTAATCTTGAAAATCAAGAGAGGAAAAAAAATCACAGGGTCTAGCTCTGTTGAAGAGATTTACTAAAAAATGTTGATTATAGTTACAAGTCTTTAACCCACATAGGAGAAAATGTTACACAGTCTATTGAGTTACAACATCGGTGTGGTGATGAACTTGCCATAAGAAGTATGAGGTGACTAATACTAATTGGCAGCGGTCGACAACTAACGATCATCAGTTCAGAAATGATGATGGATTTAGCTTATTCTCCAAACTTCAATCTTCAATTAATAAAGAAATATGAACTACTCTTATTGGACGACCAGAAAAGATTTTCTCAATAAAATGACGTTTGATAGGCATTTGAATATCTTAATTATGTCGGAATTATGAGTCTCCCATGATTATTTATTCTGATAATATGGAGTTTGATTCCCATCATTTTATTTCTCCTGCGATTTTTTAGAGCAACAAGGACAAATTAAAAACCCTACCCCTTAAGTGAAATATCATTTGATGCTCCAACATCATACCAATCAATTTTTTATTATTATTGGGACTTTCACATACAAATCATACATTTCTTATAAATCTATAGATTAAACACCTAATTATTTATATTGACAAACAAATTACTCAAATGTTTAGCTTTACATTGAAAATATCATTGTTACTAACTCTTTAAAAGGTGAAATATACATTTCATGTATAGCTTTTAATACCAAAATATTATAAATGTATTTTCTTTTATTTAATCATAATCAATTTGGTTNTTACATATATACCTTTATACACTAAAATGACCCCGATGGCGGCCAGGCAATCAAAGCATTCTATCTTCCAACAAGTGATCGGGTGATCAGAATCGAGTGACAAACTTTTGCGAGAGTGGCGGACCGCACCCGCAGTCCCAACAGACCAAGACACGTGCAATAACCTTTAATCACTAGCTAGTCGACCAACTAGTTTTTTCTACGGCGGATGAAATCGCCATTCGACCAGACCCCTCGGTCGACCGACATTTACTTTAAATTGTGCAGTTGCCGCTCAGTCAGTCGCCTCAACCGACCGAATTCAAGCAGACCAACCAACGAGTTACCATCATATTAGAGTTTAAATTGTAACACATATATGATATAAAATCCATATGATTAATTAGATAATCAATTGTATTAAGAACGATTTCCATAACTGTTCACTTCTTTCTGTAATTGTACAAATATTACCCTATAAGTAGGAGTCAAAATGACAAATAAAGGGACCTCTCCCCGTTCTCCCGACAGTGTATTCATGACTTATCCCCTACTTCTTCTTTCCTCCCTCATCTGACCATAATTTTCGAAGCGTGTTCACAAAGAACAATTTAGGATTCAACAATACCGCTCCAGCTCTGGTGAGAGACCAGCATTGTTTAATATGAAGTTAGCAAGTGTGTGCCTACATTCACCAAAATGATAAACATGTTGAACTACTTAAGATGGAGTCGAAGTTGGATCCCAGAATCGAGAAGTCGACGATGACCAGGCTGGAATAGGGAATTGAGCAGCTGCAATGCGACACACATCGACATGACAAGTACACTATTATGGAGGAGGAGATGGAGGAGGACACTTGAGACCAATAATTTTTTATTTTCTCTGTGTTTTTAGATTTATCTGTACTCTTTACATTTATTTTATAGACTCTATAATTGTATTAAATGATTTATTTATATTGAATGTTATATTTATTATGATTTTATTATTGTTAGATGTCATGGGTATAGTTGAAATTTATTTTCTTTTGCAAATCTGTCTAAAGTTTCTTTGGCAAGGCCCCCTTTTTCTTCTTACAAACTTCCAAAATTAGTACTCGGATTAGAAGCGATGGGTCCCATCAGCCAAAAATTTTCCCCTTTTTTTTTAAGGACAACATTATTAGTCTGTAATCCACCAATGATTTTTATGGTAAAACTACTCACAAAATCATTTGTTCACGGCAACATAATCCGCAGAAAAACTCTTCAATTGAAATTTAGTCATAACTCCACCGAAATATCATGAACCGTGAAATGTGTTCAATCGTAAAACAAAATTTAGATCAGGGATATCTTGGATGACCATTTTTTGCTTAGATTCCACTGGTATCAAAATTAGTTGCAGAAAATCCTTTTATTACTCTCTAATTGATCAACCAGCAACTCCTGAATTCTTGTAGTAGTAATAACATCACAAATAAAGTTGCAAAAATTAAGTGCACATAAATTTAATAAATAAATGCAATAGCAAATGCGCNGCTTATTTGATGTTTTAATATGATACTTAGGTTGCATTAAAGGTTCTTTTTTGCTACTTCGATGATCAAACGATATGGAAAGTGTTCTAAATTGTCGAAGTAAATCTTCCTATTTGATATTTTGGTTTCTTTATCGCGCGCTCTCAGTTGGGACGGGATTCGCCATTGTTGAAGTCTAGAAGAAGGGAAGTTGGATGCTTGCAAGGTGTTTGGTCATATGTTTAAGTGTTGTTGAATTGAGTCAATGACTGACACCTATGAAAACACGGCGTTTTTGCATTTTGCTGATCCCAAAAAAAAAAAAAAAAAAAAATTGAATAAAGTCTTGCTCC
>JXCR01036046.1:23013-50513 GCA_002079205.1 Phalaenopsis hybrid cultivar
AAAAAAAAAAAAAAAAAAGAAAATTGAATAAAGTCTTGCTCCTTTTTGATGTGAAATATATTCGATGAAGTTTTGAACTACATCGAATATTTACAATAAAAAAATTAGTTGGGATTAATATTTAAAACCAAGGATTTTGATATATATCCCAATCTAATTTTGGTATGAATATCTTGACCTTATTTTGTTTAGACCTTGTCCCTTGGGCATGATCTTCTTTAATGATCATGTGGTCATTGGTTTCATGTTGGACCCTGATGTTGATGATATCATCTAATCCATTTTAGTACCATATTGGAGGTTCGTAAAATGCAGATTATGAACTATTTTTCCTAAAGACACTACAACAGACATTTATAAGATGCATCTGGATGTGTTTTAGAAAATTCATGGCTCTAGAGTAATAGATTGTCGTCTTAATATTATATTATATGAGGATTTAGTACGCACTCAAATGAAAGAAAATAATTAGTAGAGATACCGAAAGTTTTAATCTTGAAAATCAAGAAATGAAGAAAAATCACAGGGTCTAGCTCTGTTGAAGAGATTTACTAAAAATTGGTGGTTATAGTTATAAGTCTTTAACCCACATATGAGAAAATGTTATACAGTCTATTCAGTTACAACATCGGTGTGGTGATGAACTTGTCATAAGAAGTAGGAGACGACTAATAATAATTGGCAGCGGTTGACACTGGCGATCTTCAGTGCTGCAATGATGATGGATTTAACTCATTCTCCAAGCTTCAATCTTCAATTAATAAAGAAATATGAACTATTCTTATTGGACGACCAAGAAAGATTCTCTCAATAAAATGACGTTTGATAAATATTTGAATATCTTAATTATGTCGGAATTATGAGTCTCCCATTATTTATTCTGATAATATGACATTTGATTCCCATCATTTTATTTCTCCCACGATTTTTTAGTGTAACAAGGACCAATTAAAAACCCTACCCCTTAAGTGAAATATCATTTGATGCTCCAACTTCATACCAATCAATTTTTTTATTATTACTGGGACTTTCACGTACAAATCATACAATTCTTATAAATCTATAGATTTAACACCTAATTGTTTATATTGACAAACAAATTACTCAAATGTTTAGCTTTACATTGAAAATATCATTGTTACTAACTCTTTAAAAGGTGAAATATACATTTTCATGTATAGCTTTTAATACCAAAATATTATAAATGTATTTTCTTTTATTTAATCATAATCAATTTGGTTTTTCCACTATACAAATAAATCAAATTCAAACAAGATAATATGCAAATATGTGAAATTTTTATGGGATTCTTCTTGAAACATTTTATGTTGCTTAGTTTCTAGCCAAAATATGTTCAAAACCTAAACCGCTATTTTTTGTGTATTACAAATTAATTCAAATTGGATGATTTCTAAAAGCATGGTTTTGGATGATTTTTAAAAAGCATTTTATTTTGCTAGCAACCCTAACCAACATCATCTTATTTTTGTTCGCATTTGTAACCCCTCATTCACTATCTATATTCCTAGCTGCATCATCAACCCATTCCCAACCCCGATCATCCTTGTTCTCAATCTAAATCACATATGGTAAATATCTTTACCTTTAATTATTGCATCATCTTCATCGATCATGTTTGCACCCCATTTCAACATTGATCCTCCAATAGAAATAATAGAAGTTGGATCCTAGTTCGTCATTTGTGGATCATGCTGCGAGAGTCGACTCGAATGAAGGAGAAAAGGAAAAAAGAGTAGAATAGGTATGAGATCTTTATAGGAAGAATCGAGGGAAAGGTACATTTATTGGTATTTTTACCCCGTACTTATAGATGTGTGTTTTATATAATTACAAAAAAGATGAAAAGGTTATAGAAGTCATTTTAATGTCATTAAGCATCTAATTAATTGTATAGATTTTATGTCATATTTGTATTGCAAATTGACTGGTCGATTGACTTGAAGACAACTAATTAAGGCGATCGGCCGAGTGACATCTGTGCCCCATGGAGAAAGCGTTGGTCGGTCGAGGTGTTCAACCGTATGGCGATCTTGCTCGTTGTCTTTTAACGTGATCGACCAGAGCAATTGGTTGTAAGGTGGTTGTTTGGTCCGGACACAGAATTGGTTGGTAGAATGTTATCAGCCGACTTTTTTGCGTGAGTCGTGGCTCATTTGAGGGGTTCATCTACGGATCCTATGCAACAGTTGTCTGCTCACGTGGATGTTGAAGCAGTGTTTTTGTGAGACAGAGCTCGAGGTGTTCGCGAGCTGGAGGCACTGTGTAAGATATTTGATCTGCCGAAGTTGAACCAGGAAGCTGATTAAGTGGATCATATTTGGTTAGGTGGAAAGATTTTTCTCTGGAAGTTGAGTGGGCATGTTTTGTCTGAGGTCTTGGAGGACACTTTTATAAAATACTTCATTTGAGGCATGTAATAATATTATTCACAATAACATGATATTTAATGAATTTTTGAAAAGATGTTTGGTGTGATACTTATGATTATGTGATGCTTTGTCTGACGCTTGCCTTATAAACAAGGGAAGGGTCCGCTTCTTTTCACTTTACGTAGTTTTAGTCTCTTTTTATTTTTTTCTTTGCCTTTGTCTTCTCTTCTATTCTCGTCCTTCGACTGATTTTGCACTTGTCTCTCGAGATGGCCCCCAAACATTCACCTATTTTGTTCGGCTGTGCGAAGGGCACTAACTCTTCATTTGAGCAGAGAACGAAGCGAGGGAGTTGCAGAGATGGTATGCTCTTGACGAGAGCATAGGACTTCAGAGGTTGCCCAGATTGACACAAGCGACAAACCATTTGGGAAAACACCCAGTCTTCTACCGAGATAAGTTTAAGTATGGCCTCTGATTGCCCTTGTGTCATAAGCTAAGAAGCATCTTCAATACCTATGGGGTTATTCAGGCGCAAGTGATGTCGAACTCCATAGCCGCAATCATGACTTTCGCTATTTCAGTCAGCGGAAGAATTTTGTGTGGTCGATCGAACTCTTTAGATACTTCTTCTTATTTAAGTTCGACAGGAGGGCTGTGCTATATTCTCAGTGGGTAAAGAATTCCTCTTACTATGAATGAAGAATAAGATAAATAATTGGAAGAAGTAGTTTCTGTTTGGTTCATATTCTGGAGCACGGGGAGTACGAATCAAGCCGTCAGGGTGTAAGGTGCCCAAACCGATGTCTCTTCCAAAGAGCATGACCGTTGCCCTGAAGATTTTATCTGGTCACTATCTCCTGGTTCCTCAATATACTGCCAAGGCGACAATTACTCGTGTGTTGGCGGACAAAATAATGGAGGGGCGAAGCCACAACTCGAACATTATAAAATTAACATTTGTAGAATTTTTAATGTAATATTAAAAAAATATGTGTTATGCACATAAATATGAAAGTTTAGATAACGTAAATACATACTAGTTGTGTGATATGATGTAAGAACCCGTTGAAAAAAAACCAACTTTTACGTTTTATCATGCATAAAATTATAGGTTTGAGCTGATTTGGCCACGTGTAACAGCTGCCCTTCCGTCATTTTTTCTTTAGAAAAATAGCCGAAACGCGACAAAATATAAAATTCAAATTAATAATATAACCAAAAAAAAAAAAAAAAATCTCTTNAAAAAAAAAAAAAAAAATCTCTTCTAATCCACGGACTCTTATGCTTCGGTATGGAAAGCGTGTTCTTTAATGACTTTATAAATTACATTGGTGGTCCCAACATTCGAGGAATTAATGAGGCAGTACTCAGTTATCTAAAAATATAATTTATTTATTTATTTATTTTTTTTGGCTAAATTATTAACTCTCCGTACGTGGATCTGAAAAAGAAAAAGAAGACTTGAAGTCATGGGGTAGGGCCCATTCATCCAATACATAATTGCCACCAGTGTATGCTTGTACTACAGCATTCAATGCTATATTATTCTCCGCCAACTCAGCTGCGTTGTTGTCACGTTAATCTGTCATTATCTTAATTAATCACACTTTGGCCAACTTAAACCATAGTTTTGCTCCAGTATTAGCATCTTTTATAATTTATCTAAATCACAGATGCTTTCCGTGCGGAAAAAGTTATGCGCTAGAAAAGTATAACATAAGTTTAATTAATTAAGCATGCATTATTCAATTTTTTTTAATAAAAATAATGTATTTAACGGATATTAAATATATTTTAATTTATAAGACAAGTTATTTCAATTTGTAAAAGGAAAAGAGATGAAGAAAGAGAAAAGATTTGAGTGCTTTATATTTTTAACTAGAATTCTATCCTCTCGTCTATTTATAGTTTAATGTAACATATTTATGGTTGAATGATATTTGTCTCAACCTCATATCTAATGCTAGTGCTGTTATGCTTCTGTAGTTGCCTTGAACACTGCTTCACATTAAAATTTTTCAATTTGGTTGCTCGGAGTTCATTCAATTGGCCAGAATTCGTTTGACTGACCCTACATCGTTGCATCGTCTTCAATGATCTTTGGTTGCCCCTTTTGTGGAGATTGAATAGCGTCCTAGGGTAGGGTTATCACATTAGACAAATGATAAATCATCGTAATCCGACAAACAATCTACCTTCGCCCTATGTGTCTATATTAAAGTTCCTCATATTAAGCGATTGTTAATTCTTAAGATGGTATTTAGTAGGTTGTTGATGTTGATACGACTGTGCAATGTTTTTTGGGTCATTTATTTTCTTCATTTGGTCGTCAAATCTATATTATTTATATCTTCAATCATCTCTCCTTGAGATTCACGTAGGCATCTTCAGATGCAGAATTATTTACTAGTTATATAATCAATATACTGTCATTGTTGTGGAAGATATAATTGTAATACTAAGTAACTTTTATTTTAGACAAGCAGATGAAGTTGGAAAATTGACTTAGCTAGGAATGCCAGCGGGCAGATTGAAAGACGCAAATCATTCGCATGAACGCTTCTTTATAAAAAAATTAAAAGAGATTATTTGATTTGCAAGAAAAAAATATAGTGTAATTATATTATAATGCATTTAAAATATTTTTAAAATTGTATGATTTTGTTTAAAGTAAATCACAAAATTCACATTTGTGTTTAGTTTGAATAAAAATGAAATCAACGCAAAACTTATCGACGATAATGATGGCAATGATGGACCGTGACTACAAAGTTTAAGAGCAAGTTGTGGTGGATTAAGGCAGAGAAATGACTACAGGCACGTTGATAGCGACGATAGACTATAAGTTACAGTAGATTTGAAAATCACCCAAATACAATGAATTCAAAATAAAGTGGATTTGATTTGCATGATGAGTTACACATCCATCAAAATTGTACACTATATTTCATTTTATCAAAAAAGAAAAAAAGTTGAAATTTTGAAATCTCATATATTTAGTTTACTTTACAAGAGTAAAATAGGGAATGAACGACCTTTAAGAAGAAGACTCTTAAAGTCATGAACATGGAAGGAAGTAAAAAAGAAAAACACACAAATTTAAGTGAAAAATCTTAATCTTACTAAATCATGACGAAGGATTCACCATATTGAAGGAAAAATAAACCACAAATACTGATTGATAGCTCATATAGCATTAACAAACCCTAAAATACATAATACATACATATGGCAATGTGTAGAAAGATAGATAATAGTGGTCCAATCCTTCTTCTACTACCATAGATCTCTTAAGATCAATTTTTCATAATTTTAATTATATCACATATATTGCACCGCAAATTTCTCAATCCATGCCCAATATAATCTTAGCCTTAAATTCTAGAGATGCTAAGAAGTCTAATATATACTATGGTGACAATATCGGGCATCATCAACAAAGGTGTCAACAATATGATTAATATTATGTACAATGACATACAAAATCATTGTTTGTGTTAATATCATGCATCAATATTCTTAATGATTACTATCAACTTTCTGAAAGTCAAAATGTTTTTCTTATAAAATTAAGTGAATTTATCATGATAACTTATTCAGCTCATACTATGCGGTTATCATCATTATCAAAAAACGATGCAGAAGAGTCGGGCACTCAACAACCCCTTATGTGTTAATATATGTCTTATTTCAGCTTGCAAATATATATGTGGTTTGGTGGTGAAACCTCACAAAAGAAATTTATAGGATCAAACACGAATCTAGATGCATTTTAGGTAACAATCTTCTTATATTCAAATTCAGGATCATCTAAGCTTAACATACAACAATGTTACAGTTAAATTGAGTATCCCGACGATACGAGCCTAATCAGATTGAAAGTGATTCAACCAAGTTCAAATCAAACATTTGAAGCACAATAAAACATTAACTGAAGGACCAAACAAAATCCAAATTTGACATATTTACAGTCAAATTTAATGTTTCAATGATATAAATTCATTGAGTCTAAGATCATTTAATTTTGAGCTTATTAAAACACTAACTATTAAAAAAAAAAATTATGATCAAGGGAATCAATGTGGACCTTCTGATGAACTGTTTTGAGATTTTTGATGGATTTAATAAAATTCATATATCAAAAACTATAAATATACTTTTATTCTTCACTTGAAAGAGAAAAATATAAGAGAATACAACTAAAACAAAACTCTTGAATATAGCAATCACTTGTCAATTTCGATGGTTGTTGTGGCCAACTAGGGTTGTGGTACCAACAAATATTATTCTAGCAACCAACTACAATTATTGTAGTCTTCACAATCCCTATAAAAGATTGACGGGTTATTTCAAGATATTAATGATTTAATATAATTTTATAATCTCGTTTCTCTAATTCAGGAGAAACTAAACCTCTATGCATTTAATTTTCCCAGTGAATTACTTTGACTGAATTATGGCAATTTTTTTTTCTCTTTATTGAGTTTTGACACCTAAAACTGATTATTTTCTCCTATACTTTTATCAATGTGTGTTGAGAAATTATATGAACTAAGACTTCAAAATCTTCGTTGTTGTTAATAAATTTTTAGAACACTACATGTGAATTATAAATATATAACTTGTAATTAAAATAAAGAATATTTTCTTCCGAACAATTATTGTAAATGTTTATTCAATGAAAGAGTTCAACATATTTTCTCAATGATGTTATAAAATTTGTTCGAATGCATAAATTAGTTGAAAATAAAATTAAAAATATGAAAATGTTAGATTTAAATGCACCGACTTAAATATTTTTTTAATCCAAATTTCAATGTAAAAATAATTACAAGTAATATAATTAAATTAATTTTTATTCTTAGAACACTTACTTTCATATTACTAAATTCATATAAATTTACATATTTAATATATAAATTTTACCTTTTATAATTTTATCATCCAAGTCTTCCATCCATATCACTTCAAAAACATCATATTTTAAATTTTTAAAAACAATTCATACATAAATAAAATTAATATGTATGTAAAAAAATTGAAGTTTATTAGGTTGATTTGTAAATACATAGAAATTGAGTGATATATATGCAAATCTCCGTTTTTTCCGATCTACCCTCTGGTTGTTTCGCCGGTGCCTTCCTTGTCCGGCGGGGAAGACGGAAATAGGGGATTCTTAGTCGTGGTTGCCTGAAGTTATCTGCTCTCTTTGGATGGAACTGAGGGATTTGTGAAAGAAAATAAGGGTTTTTTTTTTTTTTTAGAGGGAGTGGGTGCTTNTAAGGTGATTCTCTTTTTCGGAAATTGATTTTTGGATATCCACTTCAAATTGCATCTTTAGCCTCTCTGAAGATTATTGGTAAAGAAATAGATTGACAAACTCTGATGTATCTCCTTATTGTTTGCAACATTGTAGAAATTATAAGTTTTTATATGATGGTACATGTCAGGAAGTGCAGGGGCACCATTTTTAGTTCATACATTGTTAGTATCAGGATCGTGAGGGAGTACATTTTATGTGAAGAAAAAATTGTCCAGATTTTTACATAAAGATTTACTGTTTGTTTCATATCATTTAGTGCGAATTTAGTTCTCTTGCTCATGTTTTGAAAGAGTGGGCTAAATCTCAAAACCTATTGGTGGATTATAANCTTATTGCATCATCTTCATTGATCATGTTTGCACCCCATTTCAACATTGATACTCCAATAGAAATTATAGATGTTGGATCCTAGTTTGTCCTTTGTGGAACACGCTGGGAGAGTTCGACTCAAGTGAAGGAGAAAAGGAAAAAAAGTGGAATAGGTATGAGATCTTTATAGGAAGGATCGAGGGAAAGGTAACTTTATTGGTATTTTTGCCCCGTACATATAGATGTGTGTTTTATATAATTACAGAAAAGATGAAAAGGTTATAGAAGTCATTTTTAATGTCATTAAGGCTCTAATTGATTGTATAGATTTTATGTCATATTTGTATTACAATTTGAATTTCAACATTAACGGTAATTGACTGGTCCGTTGACTTGAAGACAGCTGACTAAGGCGATCGGCTGACTGACATCTGTGCCCATGGAGGAAGCGTTGGTCAGTCGAGGTGTTCAGCCGTATGGCGATCTTGCTTGTTGTCTTTTGATGTGATCGACCAGAGCAATTGGTTGTAAGGTGGTTGTTTAGTCCGGACACATAATTGGTCGGTAGAATGTTATCGGCCTACTTTTTTTTGCAGTGAGTCCTGACTCATTTGAGAGGTTCATCTACGGATCCTATGCAGGAGTTGTCTGCTCACCTGGATGTTGAAGCAGTGTTTCTGTGAGACAGAGCTCGAGATGTTCGCGAGCTGGAGGCACTTTGTAAGATGTTTGATATGGCGAAGTTGAAACAGGAAGCTGATTAACTGGATCATATTTGATTTGGTGGAAAGATTTTTCTCTGGAAGTTGAGTGGGCAAGTTTTGTCTGAGGTCTTGGAGGACACTTTTATAAAACACTTCATTTGAGGCATGTAATAATGTTATTCACAATAAAATGATATTTAATGAATTTCTTAAAAGATATTTGGTGTGATACTTATGATTATGTGATGTTTTGTCTGACACGCTTGCCTTATAAACAAGGGAAGGGTCCGCTTCTTTTCACTTTATGCAGTTTTAGTCTCTTTTTATTTTTTTCTTCGGCATTCTCTTCTCTTCTCTTCTCGTCCTTCGACTAGTTTTGCACTTGTCTGCCGAGATGGCCCCCAAACATTCACCTATTTTGTTCGGCTCTGCGAAGGGCACTAACTCCTCATTTGAGCAGAGAACGAAGCGAGGGAGTTGCAGAGATGGTATGTTCTTGACGAGAGCATAGGATTTCAGAGGTTACCCGGATCGACGCAAGCGACAAACCATTTGGGAAAAGACCCAGTCTTCTACCGAGATAAGTTTAAGTATGGCCTATGGTTGCCCTCGTGTCATAAGCTCCGAAGCATCTTCAATACCTATGGTGTTATTCAGGCGCAAGTGATGCCGAACTACATAGTCGCAATCACGACTTTCATTATTTCAGTCAGCGGAAGAATTTTGTGTGGTCGATCAAACTCTCTAGATACTTCTTCTTATTTAAGTTTGACAGGAGGGCTATGCTATATTCTCGGTGGGTAAAGAATTCCTCTTACTATGAGTGAAGAATACGATAAATGATTGGAAGAAGTAGTTTCTGTTTGGTTCCTATTCTAGAGCCCGGGGAGTCCGAATCGAGCCGTCAGGGTGTAAGGCGCCCAAACCGATGTCACCTCCAAAGAGCATGACCATTGCCCTGGAGATTTTATCTAGTTACCGTCTCCTGATTCCTCAATATATTGTCAAGGCGATAATTACTCATGTGTTGGCAGATAAAATAATGGAGGGGCGAAGCCACAACTCGGACATTATAAAATTAACATTTGTAGAATCTTTGATGTAATGTTAAAAAACAATGTGTTTTGCCCATAAATATAAAACTATAGATAATGTAAATACATACTAGTTGTGTGATATGATGTAAGTACCCGTTGAAAAAAAACCAATTTTTACGTTTTATCATGCATAAAATTATAGGTTTGAGCTGATAGGCCACGTGTAACAGCTGCCCTTTCGTCATTTTTTTTTTTAGAAAAATCACCGAAATATGACAAAATATAAATTTCAAATTATTAATCAAGCAAAAAAAAAATCTCATCTAATCCACGGGTTCTATGCTTCGAAAAATTATTTCATACGGATCGGACACCGCACGCAAGCTGCGTGCGGTGTATGATCCGAAACTTGATCTACAGTTGTGATGTATTTCAGTGGGCCTCACCTAAATTTTTTTTTTTAAAAAAAAATAATTCTGATCGTAAATCACAATAATCTATGAACACACAATAATTCCTCCTATGCTTCGGTCTGGAAAGCGTGTTCTTTAATGATTTTGTAAATTACACTGGTGGTCCCAACATTCGAGGAATTAATGAGGCAGTACTCAGTTATCCAAAAATATAATTTATTTATTTATTTTTTTGGCTAAATTATTAACTCTCCGTACGTGGATCTGAAAAAGAAAAAGAAGACTTGAAGTCATGGGGTAGGGCCCATTCATCCAATACATAATTGCCAACAGTGTATGATTGTACTACAGCATTCAATGCTATATTATTCTCCGCCAACTCAGCTGCGTTGTTGCCACGTTAATATGTCATTATTTTAATTAATCACACTTTGGCCAACTTAAACCATAGTTTTGCTCTAGTATTAGCATCTTTTATAATATATCTAAATCACAGATGCTTTCCGTGCGGAAAAAGTTATGCGCTAGAAAAGTATAATATAAGCTTAATTAATTAAGCATGTATTATTTAATTTTTTTAATAAAAAATGTATTTAATGGATATTAAATATATTTTAATTTATAGGACAAGTTATTTCAATTTGTATCCATTAAATACATTTTAATTTATAGGACAAGTTATTTCAATTTGTATAAGGAAAAGAGATTAAGAAAGAGAAAAGAAGATTTGAGTACTTTATATTTTTAACTAGAATTCTATCCTCCCGTCTATTTATAGTTTAATGTAACACATTTATAGTTGAATGACATTTGTCTCCTGTAATTGCTTTGAACACTGCTTCACATTGTAATTTTTCAATTTGGGTGCTCGGAGTTCATGCAATTGGCCAGAATTCGTTCACCCTACATCATTGCATCGTCTTCAATGATCTTTGGTTGCCCCTTTTGTGGAGATTGAATGTGATGACACATCGTCCTAGGGTAGGATTATCTCATCAGACAAAGGATAAATTACCGTAATCCAACAAATAATCTACTTTTACCTTATGTTTCTATATTAAAGTTTCTCATCATAGGCGATTGTTAATTCTTAAGATGGTATTTACTAGGTTGTTGATGTTGATACGGCCGTGTAGTGTTTTTTGGGTCATTTATTTTCTTCATTTGGTCGCCAAATTTATATTATTTATGCCTTCAATCATTTATGCTTGAGATTCACGTAGGCATATTTCTGATGCAGAATTATTCACTAGTTATATTATCAATATACAGTCATTGTTGTGGAAGATATAATTGTAATACTTACTTTTATTTTAGACAAGCAAATGAGGTTGGAAAATTGACTTAGCTAGGAATGCCTTATTCAGCTCATACTATTCGGTTATCATCATTATCAAAAAACGATGCAGAAGAGTCGGGCACTCAACAACCTCTTATGTGTTAATATAAGTCTAATTTCAGCCTGCAAATATATCTGTGGTTTGGTGGTGAAACCTCACAAAAGAAATTTATAGGATCAAACACGAATCTAGATTCATTTTAGGTAACAATCTTCTTATATTCAAATTCAAGATCATCTAAGCTTAACATACAACAATGTTACAGTTAAATTGAGTATCCCGACGGTACGAGCTTAATCAGATTGAAAGTGATTCAACCAAGTTCAAATCAAACATTTGAAACACAATAAAACATTAACTGAAGGACTAAATAAATTCAAAATTTGACATATTTACAGTCAAATTGAGCGTTTTAATGATAAAAATTCATTGAGTCTAAGATTATTTAATTTTGAGCTTATTAAAACAATTAAATATTAAAAAAATATTTATGATCAAGGGAATCAATGTGGACCATCTGATGAAGTTATTTGAGATTTTCGATAGATTTAATAAAATTCATATATCAAAAACTATAAATATGCTTTTATTCTTTACTTGAAAGAGAAAAATATAAGAGAATACAACTAAAACAAAACTCTTGAATATAACAATCACTTGTCAATATCGGTGGTTGTTGTGGCCAACTAGAGTTGTGGTACCAACAAATATTATTGTAGCAACCAACTACAATTATTGTAGTCTTCACAATCCCTATAAAAGATTGACGAGTTATTTCAAGATATTATCGATTTAATATAATTTTATAATCTCGTTTCTCTAATTTAGGAGAAACTAAAGCTTTATGCATTTAATTTTGCTAGTGAATTACTTTGACTGAATTATGGCTAATTGTTTTTTTTTCTCTTTATTGAGTTTTGACACCTAAAAATGATTATTTTCTCCTATACTTTTATCAATGTGTGTTGAGAAATTATATGAACTAAGACTTCAAAAACACTGCATGTGAATTATAAATATATAACTTGTAATTAAAATAAAGAATATTTTCTTCCAAACAATTATTATAAATGTTTATTCAATGAAAGTGATCAACATATTTTTTCAATGATGTTATAAAATTTGTTCGAATGCATAAGTTAGTTGAAAATAAAATTAAAAATATCAAAATGTTAGATTTAAATGCACTGGTTTAACTATTTTTTTAATCCAAATTTTAAATGTAAAAATAATTAGAAATAGTATAATTAAATTAATTTTTATTCCTAGAACACTTACTTTCATATTACTAAATTCATATAAATTTTACCTTTTATAATTTTATCATCAAAGTCTTCCATTCATATCACTTCACAGCTCAAAGACATCATATTTTAAATTTTTAAAAACAATTCATATATAAATAAGATTGGTATGTATGTAAAAAATTGAAGTTTATTAGGTTGATATGTAAATACATAGAAATTGAGTGATATCTATGCAAATCTCCGTTTTTTCCGATCTTCCGTCTGGTTGTTCGCCGGTACCTTCATTGTCCGGCGGGGAAGACGGAAATACGGCATTCTTAGTCGTGGTTGCCTGAAGTTATCTGTTCTCTTTGGATGGAACTGAGGGATTTGTGAAAGAAAATAAGGGTTTTTTTTTTTTTTAAGAGGGAGTGGGTGCTTGGCATCGCCTTCTCGATCAGAACCCTAGGGTTTTGTGAAGCGTCTGCCATGACTGAAGGCCTCTGCGGGAAACGTCTAGAGTTCGAGGAAACCATTGGATCTCCGCCTTCGGCTCCGTCCGCTAAAAGATCACGTTTCTCGAACTACGGTTCTCCCATTCGTATCGCCGAAGCTGGCGTCGCGGCCGAGGATAAGGTCTCGGTTCTTCTGCGCATGTTCCCGTCTATGGATCGGAAGGTGATTCTCTTTTTCGGAAATCGATTTTTGGATATACGCTTCAAATTGCATTTTTAGCCTCTCTGAATATTATTGGTAAAGAAATAGATTGACAAACTCTGATGCGTCTCCTTATTGTTTGCAACATTGTAGAAATTATAAGTTCTTATATGATGGTACATGTCAGGAAGTACAGGGGCACCATTTTTAGGTCATACATTGTTACTATCAGGATCGTGAGGGAGCACATTTTATGTGAAGAAAAAATTGTCCAGATTTTTACATAAAGATTTACAATTTGTTTCATATCATTTCGTGCGAATTTAGTTCTCTTGCTCATGTTTTGAAAGAGTGGGCTAAATCTCAAAACCTATTGGTGGATTATAAAACAAAGTTACTGCTGAGGTTTTTTTTTTTTTTACCTTTGTAGCAGAAATTTTGATGTTAATTATAGACATGATGAAAGTGTTACAGAGATCTTCCACCCCCAGGCTTTAGTTATTAGATAAGAATTCTATTATGAGCTTCTCTGAAAAAGTGATTCACAGTCATCTATTCAGGCCAATTTTTTGTGCTTTTAGTATCAAGTTTATATTTTTGATTGAAGTGTTTTTTAATGCAAGAAAATAATTTGATCATGAAAAGATTCCACGCGTTATTTTGAGTTTTTGTCAGAGAAGAAGTCACAATCTTTGATTCTTCACATACAAAGAAATGGACTTAAGAATATTCCCTTAAAATGTTTTTTGACGTCTCCTCATAGAAATTCTGCAATGGATTCCTAATATGAAATTTGATACTGATGATATCTTAACTTTATTGTTTACAACAGTTGGAAATGACCTAGACATCCATTTATGGTTCATTTCTCTTTAGAACAGGAAAAGATACCTTTGTTTTCTTGCTTTTCAACAAACTCATGACAATCTTTTCCATGGGTGTACTTGGCAGCTTGACTATTTATTAAGTTTAGGGGATATGCTAAGTTTCGATCGATTTGTGGCCTTTATTTCTATTCCTCGGCAACATTATGCTGAGGATGTTGATTACTTTTAATAAATTTAAATTAAGAGTTGGATATGCACCAAATTGTGTTTTTGAACCGACTTATTATATCCTCTAGGTTCTTGCGTTGAAACAGTAATTTCATCAACAATGCATGTCAATTATCCAATGGGAAGATGATTTTAAGTTATCCAAGACCATATGTCATTTTGATTCTTCAGCAGCAGCTGCACATAAACCAAAATAATCCTAGTCCTACTTCTTTGTGTAGAATATTCTTTCCTTGAAAGTTGTACAAAGGTGGCTTCATTATGTTAGGATGCAATTCCTTTTTATATCAAGAACTTTCAAATTGGCTTTCTAACTATCTCTGAGCAGGTCGTGGAAAATGTTCTAAACTCCCATGATAGCAATATTGATGATGCGATCAAGAATCTTCATGCTCTTTGCCTTGGTGAAACTTCAGTGAGGAATGACCCTGTTTTTGTCCAATCAAAAGAAGATGGAGTAGAAGGTAGGAAAGCAACTATCATATTTCATCATCAGGTTTTGGTTTCTACTTTATTGCTTCTTTTCCATGCCTCGCCTAGACATTTAACTGCTTTTTTGAGGTAGGTGTTATAAATGCACAGAATCCTGTAGTGAATGCTGCAGTCTTATATAATGCTGAGTCTGGTCTTGAGCTAAAAGAAACTCATGGTTCCTCATGGGTGGATATTTTTGTCCAAGAAATGATGAAAGCAGCAGATTGGCACGATGTGAGGAGCCAAGCCATGAAGATTTTGGAATCTTTTAAACAAATGATTGCTGTCCATTCTATCTCATCCAAGGAGGTAACTGATAAATTACCTGTAGCTTTTGGGATTTCAGTTACAGAGCAAGTACTGACTTAATTTTTTTTTATACTTCGGGCAGCAAGAGATTGCTTCTCTGAAGGAGCAGTTGCAGTTCTTGCTGAGAGATAATCAAATTTTGAAGAGGGCTGTTGCAATTCAACATGCACACAATTTAGAATCTGAGGAGAAGCTCAAGGAAGTGCAACAGCTGAGGAATATAATTAGTCAGTACCAAGAGCAAGTCCGCACACTGGAGGTGACTCGCATAACCTTTCAGCTCAATTTTTCTTCATGTACATTTTGTCATTGCACCAATAAGTATTTGTGAATATAAGTTCATGATACTGAAGTATAGCTTCTCTTCCACTTGATCTAAATTGAAGTTTCTGTTCAACTGCTTTCTGACTTTTAATATTTAATGCCGAGTTCATTGACACTCATCTTCTTCTTTTCGTAAGAAAATTTTGATTAAGAGAAAACTCTTGGAAGTATTTGTGGATCGTGTTTTTAAATATGAACTTCATTAAAAGGAATAAACACATTCTAAAGATCATTTCACACAGCAGCGTGAAGAACTCAGTGAAGCTTTATTTATGGAAAAGAATTAAAATCTTCTTCTAAGATTGATTTATGCTAAGGGAGTGTGAACCAGGCGAAGCTTTGGATCACAAGAGTTGTGAGTAGTGAAAACAAAAACCTACCACTAAGATTTGTAGTTGGCCATCTTCTGAAGCAATCATATATCTATTCTCTAAGTATGCATCCTTTCCCTCCCCTTCCTCTACGTCACCACCCACTCATCTCAATCCTTTGGCTTCCAGAATGGCAACACAATCCACACCTTCATTGCATTTTCCTTCTTTGGATGCTATCAACTTTGCCTACTAAGCCACTGAGACCTTCACAGTTGATTCTTAATCCTTATAACATCTTGGCATCAATGTTTTGCAACTTCCTCATTCTGCTGTGAGAAATTTGATGCGATCAATGAAATTACTTTATAAACAGCCAAACTAAAAAAAATTAGTTTTATATGTTTTATTTTTTTATTATACTTATTTACTATTCTTTTTACATTTTAAAGTTGTTTTTATGATATTTATTTACAATCATTCAAATGACTTTGAGTAAAAAAATTATTTATTTCATGGTGCACTCTCAAAATACATGAAATTAAATGGCCCCAAAGCCATGATCTATTTTGGGGGTTAATTATTTTCTTTTACAAAAAGGAAGAAAGATAAACAAATGCTAGATATATGAACACGGACACAATGAAAAGAAAGAATGTTACAATAGGCTACAAGACTTAACAAGGCAAAATAAAACTACTTAAGCTTGACCGTTAAAAAAGTTATGTTGGGTAGAAGAGGCAAAAATTTGGTTTGAAAACGGTAACTAAGGAGAGCATATTCTCTTTTAATGGAAGCATAGATGGGGTAGTCCATTGAGATTTCATGTAGAACATGTTTGATAAACACTTGTTGTGGCCAAATATAAGGCACCAGGGTATCAAGGGGCAGAGATTATGTGAACACCTGTTATTAAATGTGGCAAATTATCTCTACTGTCCAGGTTAACATAAGAGGTTAATTGACCAGCCATTAGTAAATGAAATAGATTACTTCCAATCTGGCAATATCTATCCAGTTCAAGCCAATTGGTCATGTTGGTCAAGCTTCGCTAGATCCTAAACTTGGCCTAATCTTGATTCTTAAGCCACTTAGCCAGGTTGACTCAACTTGGCTGGATCATAATTTCTGATATTTTAATGAAATATGGCTGGAGTCGACTACAATGAGTCTAGGGATTGCTGAAATGTCGATGAAGAAATGGGAGAGCTTGGCAGATAGGGCTTGAATAGGAAAGAGAGCTAGCAGCCTAGCTGGTTGGACAACCAAGAGGGGGGCTAGTGAACGGACTACCAAGAAGCATTTCCATTGGTGTGAGTTGGGGAAGCTAAAGTGATGTTTGTGGCTGGAAAATTATCCACCCTTCCCTTTAAATGAATGAATGGAGGCCATTTATTTCAAGTTTGTCTGAAAGTTGCTCTGTTGATCCTTTGGTGAGAATGTGCTTCACCCTTAATAATGAATGAAATCCAAATTTGATCATTGTCCAGCTTCATTTTTATAAAATGTCACTTTAATATGTTAGTATGGTCGTGTTGTATGAGGTTATTGACAATATTAATAGCTAAATTGTTATCACAATAGAGTCTCATATGACTTTTTCATTGAACTTTTAAATATTTTAATTTTTAGCCTTAACAATTCACATATTCTTTGTGCCATAAATCTAAATTATGCTTCTGCAATGTATCTTACTATTAAATTTTATTTTTTATATTTCTGTAAGTTACAAGATTCCCGCCTAAAAGGTGTGATATTTTGAAGTTAACCTCTTGTCAATCATGGCATAATTTGCACGAGTTAGTTTTAAGGATTAATTTTCCCTCTTTTTGAACAAAGGTTCTTATGGGTTTTTTTTTTATAGATATTATAAGATTCCATGCAATGCTTAAAAATGTTATTCTTGAAGATTATATAGGAATCAACTTAGCACACCAACAAAATAGGTAATTTTAGCTTTGATATGTAAGAAGTAAACATGTACTCCTACAAATAGTTGAAAGGAGAATTGTTTTAGTGCCTTGCCTTGTGAAGTATCTTTAAATTTATGATTAAATTATATGAGGCTTTTGATAGGTTTGCAACAGGCTTTATATATATATATATATATATATATATTTTTGTTGTGATATACAACTTTTATTTTGAAAGTGCTACTTTAATGCCAAGAAAGTACTTCGTTTTGTCAATTTTTTTCTTCAAATACTTTGAATAGCGTTTTAGTTTTTTCTTTAAGATTTTTACTCCTTCCAAGTCACTGCTTATCACAATAATCTCCTCAACTTAAATTAGTAGTGCGGGGACTACCTTTAAAGTAACTAGGAATGTAGATAAGTGGAGCCAAGCATGAGCCACTTTTGGCTTGAGCTTGTTCTTGATTAACTATTTAAGTTTGAGCTTGACCTCAAGCATAATTCTATGAGTAGGACCATAGTAGTGCCATATCCGCACCCTTACATTACGTTATTTTACCCGTAATAAAAGTGGCAACATGCCTAACCGCTTGCATTTGGTGTGCATTTTACCTTATCATAAAAATGGCCAACAATTTCAACAATCAAGATCATTGTCAGCCATCCACCGCCATTAATAGAAACTCTTGGTAGATCCAATTGTGTTATTTCATCTATTGCTATTTGGAACTGTTTTATCAATCCATCGTTTGGTCATTGTAGAGCTTTGGGTGGCTACAGAATGGGACAATTTAGTAGTCTTTGAATGATATGCTCCATTGCTTATTAAAATTTTATTTCGCATAGGCGGAAATGGAGAGAAGGCGAGAATTAAGGTAAAAGAGAGGGGTATAATATTCCTATTTCTTCATGTCATTTCATAATAATTCCAATTACAAACCACAAGGCTCATTTATAGAAATTTGCTTGCAAATATTGAGCTAAGTAATTTGAAATTGATCTTATATACAGTAATCTTATCACCTTTTATTGTCTCAAAGGAATTAAATTAGTTTTAAGGATTAATTTTCCCTCTTTTTGAACAAAAATTGATGCATCAATTCCTTTGAGACAATAAACCTCTTCTCAAAGTACTTTATAGAAGCCCTTTCCTAAAATCTGATTTCCGTACCGGATGAGGAGGGGGAATTGTGTTATGAATATCTCTAGCATCATCATGTGTGAACTGAATGTACTTGATGCTAGAGATATTTTTAGCCTTAAGAATTATATTTGATGCATGTAAACTCGCTTCTCCACCTTTATAGGTTTGGTAGCAAAATCATTTACTACTATAGACCCCTAAAATCTAGTCTAATAATGTGATGTTTCCTTGATATAAATCATTGCAAGAGAACTTATAGATAAAACTTCCATGCTATAAATAATTACAACATATTTGTCTCAAATTTATGATATAGTGACTTTTGCAACCGGAGAGAGGGCTTTTTTAAGATCTTTTCAACTAAAAATTACTATAATTTCATCGATTGGAAAACAATAAAAAGGCTATAATGTCTGGTTTTGATTAAGCTTATCATTCAATATGCCTATATACTCATGTTGCAGTTGAACAACTACACGTTGAAGATTCATCTCCAGAGGGCTCAGGAGGCTACCTCTATTCCAGGTCGATTTCATCCTGACATATTCTGATGGTTAAGCAACTCTGAATCCATCTTTCACTCACTCAATCTTTTGACAAATCATCACATTTTCATAAGGTAAGGTAAGTTCATGGCTAAGTTGTCATGGACCTCTTCTTCAACAATTTTCTGTAATAAATGGGTCTAAATAGACCAAATTGGCTCGCAGCTGATGAGAAGGCGTCATTTGGGTTGATGGCTTAAGCTGAGACCACATAAATTTGCTGCAACTAGGATCTGATTGACGGCTAATTCAAGATTTAGGATACGGTTCTCATCTCCCATCTTGTCGAATATATAGCCACAAACTCTTGATAAGTACTTCTACTTTGTTCTCTTGTTGGCTCTGGATGTGACTGCTTCCTTCTATTGATTCGTTTTGATGCAAATATAAGATTGTAAATTGAATTGCAAAAAGTAATAATAAAAAAAGAATTCATTCTAGTTGATTTTAATGCTCTGATTATGTTTTTGGTTATACCATACTTACTATTTTAGCTTTTCCTTTTTTTGGAGATTCACATACTTACATAGCAGTATACCTCCCAATTCTTATGTAAATAACTTCATTTTTTACATAAATGCAACTTTACTTGTGTATGAAAAGGTACATTATACTTTTTAAAAGTTAAAATGATGATATATTCTTTTTCTTATTTGGGTTGAAATTTTGGTGGTATGAATGTAGAAAGTAAGGTTTAGGTTCTAGATATGTAAATATATAGGAATTTGGTGATATGTATATAAATGCTCCTTTATTGCATTTTCTTTCTGTTCCCCGCAAAGAAGAGAGTGGATCAGGCCCTGGTTACAAATGAAGTTCAACTCAAGCTAATCCTTACATGAGAATTGAGATTTAGCTTGAATAATTAACCAAGTTTTAATAGTAAGAAATTGTTTGAGATAACATGGTTAGAAACTCTATGAGATTAAAAAAGAAAGCTATAGTTTTTATGTATGCTCAATATATTCTATGCTTAATTATAGATGAATATATGTTAAATGTAAATTATATTAATTTTAAAGGATGAACGGACCAGTCGACACAGAAAATCTCTCGCGAGTACTTATGATGAATATGAGCTGGTTTATGTGGTGACAGTGGCTGACGTTGCGCTGGCTTTGTAATGATGAGAGTTGCATCCGACAATTGTGGCCCCTGAGATCAAATTGTGGACGATGGTCTGCGGTCAGCCGCTGGGTTTCCATTGTAATATGTTCACGGGCCACGGCGATCCCAGTTTTATATAAACGCTGACGCTGTACTTCTTTAATCATGTGCAAAAATATATAGGCCGTATCTGATCGCGGGAGTCATGGTTGGAGCCGAAGCCTGTGCGAGGTGTCTCATTATATAATTTTTTAAATATATTGTTGCATCATTTTTGGGGTGGCATCTCAATGTTCGGGATGATGTGTTATTTTACATGTTGCTTTCTAACTATGCAATCTCAGTTGACACTTCGGACTGTGCTTCGTAGCAAGGAGCAGATAGCAGCCGACAAGTGGTGGTTGGCGATGGGTTGCGACTAGTGTTCGGCGACAAAGTGATGCTGGACTTTAGCTCCTCCCAACTTCAATCTCTTCCTTAGGCTTCAAGCTCTCCCCTCTCTCATGAGAGCTGTCTCCCCTCCTCATGAGAGGGTTGAGACTCTATTTATGGAGTTCTGAGTGTAACTAATGCAGTAATATAAAAATTTAATTAGACCATTCAGAGGGCTTCCTTCGATCAGACGACGTTTGATGGATATTTGAGTAATTTAATGATGTTGGAATTGAGCGAACTGTGGCTCGTTGGATTCATCTCGTTGAGATGTTCGATTCGACTGTGAACTCGTCGGATTCGATATCCATTTGACCTTCCAAATTTGACTATATGCTTGCTGAAATCGAAGCCCTCGATTACAAACACACTATTGCAAATGATTTAGTTATTTATTAATGTCATATGGGCTTTAAATTTGATTTGTTTGAGTTTTAAATTTTTAATTTTAGTTGTTTTAGTTGGGAAAAAAAATTTAATTTTCTCTAAGACCCTAATAAGTAAAAACAACACAAACACAAATCATAGAAATAAAGCTGTACAAAACTTAAATGCACGTATAAAACAAATAAATAAACAATCAAAATAATATAAAGGACAGGCAAAAATTAAAAACTGGGCTGTCGAGCTTTGCTCTTATATAACCCGGGCTAGAACTAAGAGGTTGGCCAATGGGGTCTTCTCCTTCTTCTTCTTTGATTCACTTCATTCTAAGTAGAGATCTTCCGGGAGTCGCAACTTGTCCAAATTTTATATTTAAATTCTAAGAAAAATTTAACTAAGCCTGTAAAATAGACGTCAATGAATAATCATACACCCAAATGGATACTGCCATACATATGGACTGAGCATAAGAATTTATGCTATAAACATGATCTCCAAAAATAAATCATTAAGATTAATAAGCAATTGCATTGACATGTAATCATAATAATCATCACATCAAAAAAATCAATACACAACAATTGAATATGAATGGCCTAACCTAGATATAGCTACATAACAATCATATTTAGTGTGACGAGTCTATATTAGTCATTAAAGTTTAAGTTTCAGTTCAAATTTGTAATTAATGGTTTATCTTTAGGTGGTTGCAATTTTAGTATTTCATATTTTAAAAGTTTCTATTCTAATTTTGGGTTTGATATTCAAGTTTAATTTTCTGTTTTAAGAGAATATTAGGACAAGCATATGCATACCCCGCTTGGTGCAACTCCCACCATTCCTAACATCCCAATCTCAATGAAAAAATATTGCATTAGTAGTCCTGATGCAGGTTTGCATCAATACTCCAACCAGAGTCTGTCACGTGTACAAACAAGCCCGTCTTAGTAAAAAAAATTAATTTAATATATAATTTGACTTGTATGTACACGCGGCATGCACTGGTTGAAGTCCTGATGCAAACCTGCATCATGAACTCATGATGCACTATTTTTTCTAATCTCAATAGGCTAAACACCTCACCCAATGGATGGGATGTCGTACTAAAATTAATTAAAGTATTTTTAAACTTTTTTTATTTATTTTTATATTTTTAGACATTAGTTTAAGTATAAAAGTCTACATTTTTATTATCATTTTAGGTTCAAATAACTTTTAAATATCACAATTTATTTTTTTAAAGTTAATGGCATCCTCAGGAATGTTTAATAAAGTTTAATTGATTTACTTAGCTATATAGAAAAAACTCGTTGGGTTGTAGTTAACATTCGTGTGAGAAACTTTGCATAATATTTATGGGGTGTTTACATGCATACCAACCATTTTCTGACGTTGAATAGAGCATTGTAGAAATGGAAGAAAGAGAGAGAGAGAGAGAGTAATGAATGGTAAAATTATGTAACATTTATTCACTAAATGAGTCCTCTATTTATAAAAAACAGACCACAAAATTACATCCTTACCCCCAATTAAATAGGGACAGTATGAGATATTTTAGATAAGGGATACTAATAAGACCGTGAGCCTAATAAGGAGTCTAACCGTGCGTATAATCTCACTTCTATTGTTTTTAGGCCGACTGAATAATGAGGACTGTCGGTTAGATGTTCGGGGGTTGTTATCTTCCGTATGGTTCCTGTGATGAATCCCGCTGAATCAGACTTACGAAATTTTCTGTTGGGATATCCTTTGGATGGTCTTCGTTTAATGTCTGGTATGAGGGTGTTGGTTGTCACCCGATTGAGCCTGAGTCGGATGATCAAAGAAAGATCATTGGTTTTATCTTGGTGGGCCCTTACTTGGGACGTCCTCTCCCTCACTACCGTTGGATATCTTTGAGATTCGTGTTGCCAAATTTTATAGGTACACCTATGCATATACTTATCTAGCACCTAAAATTTATTTTTTACATTTATATCACATAAAAAGTACCACAATTTTAGATTTTAAATGGTAGAACTTGAAGTTTAGGTGTTAAATTTGTAATTACAAAAGAATTGACTCGTACGACGCTGACGAAATGATTGTCGCAGCCTAAGAGCGTGAAGCAAGAAGGGCTTCTAGCTTTATTTTGCAAGACAGAGGAAAGCCACAAAACCGGTCGATCACCAAAAGGACAACCTTTTTTTCACGGAGAAATAGCTTTAAAGCAGCTCCCTTAAATTCCATGTAGCCAAAACCAGATGAAAGCTTAAAGCATGCTGATATTTACTGTGCACACATCACCGACACACTTCGCGCTAATACACAAATAAATATTTTGTTAATTCAATTTAAAGAGACGACCACATCACCCACCATTCTTTCCTGCCTGCCATGTTAGCCGGCCACCAACTGGCCGGCGACCACTTCACTCCGTTGCCATCCACCGGCCGGCAGCCAATCGGGCCGACCACCTCCCAGACCAAAAGTTTACATAAAAGCCTTCAGCCGTCGGCCAGTCACCCACCGGACAGCCATCACTTCCCAAACCACAAAGATTTACATACATATCACTCAATCCTTACATAATACATAATATGCTCAACAGACTACTCAATTGCCGTCCCCCTCGTCCCTCTGATCGGTAACCCAATTGGCTGGCCGTCTTGGTTAGCCAACCGAAGGGAGAAGATTCAGAGACAGCCAAAGGTTAGAAGGTGCGCGCCTAATGACGGAAATAACCCACACTATTCCCCTTAAAATACAGGTAAAGATGTAATTTTATTTTTGGTTTTCTACATCTACAAATTTCATTTGTATAAAAGATAAGCTGTCTGAAGCCTTACAAAACTACAAATCAATAACACCGTCAAACAATTTACTTATTTATTTATTTTTTTACTAATTAGAGTTGGCGTGTAAACGAGCTGAACAAGAGCAAGCTCAGGTTCAGCTCGTATCTGGCTCGTTTATAATACGAGATCAAGCATTGTGTTCGTGTTCGGCTCGTTTGCTTAGCGAATGAGCAGCACACGAACTTCTTATTAAACGGATCACCATATGTCGCGAACAACCAGCCATTTTGACAGTCCTAGAGATATCAACGGTACGGAAATTGAATTTCTAAACATGGAAATGTATAGTTCTTAAAGCAGCTTTTCAACTATTGATCGGGCTAAGCCTGTGTCGGCAAGTTAAGCCTTCATCATAATCGTCCGATTTAGATCAGAGGGCTGCTGCTTCCCTTCCATCTGGCACATAGGCCAACATTCGCCCACCATCAATCCCGATAGGTTCTCGCATTGGGTGCTGACGTGTAAGAACCGCGGTCACCCTCCTGTGCTATATATTATTAACAGCTAGACAAGCCTAGAGAGAGAGAGAGAGTATAGAGGAGAATCAGGGGAAGATACCACGGTGGCCGGAAGGGGAATCTCGAGGGAATATTCTTTATAGACCGAGTGTGAAGGTGGCGGCCGTGGCGTCGTGGGCCGTTCGATCGGGATCAGACGGTGCTGGGATGGGGATCGCTAGCGACGAGTTGGTGGAGATTCAGTTGGGAAAAAATGCTGGCGAGCCGACCGTCGTCACCGTTAATTGTCCCNCTGTATTTGTTCCAAAGCTTCAACAAATTGAATGTTTATCATTAATTTTTGTAAATTTCCAAAAATTTAAAAAATTGGTTGTCTCTATTTTTCTGCTTCAATCTCTGAGAAAATGTAGGTGGTGGTATTTCTACAGAGATTTTCATTGGTTTAATAGGACTTTCTGCCTCAAAATGAAAATCTTCACTAGATTTTTCATTTTCCACCTCGGCTTTTTCAATTTCAACTTCTTTTTAAACTCTATTTTCTAATTCTTTTCCACTTCTTAATTGAATAGCTTTAATTTGCTCTTTGTTCAAGTTTTTAGGGTTTACTTCAACATTATAAGGTAATGTTCCTGGAGGTATATTGCTAAGTACGATAGCAATACATCCCAATTGATTTTTCATGTTTCTAATTGCAGCTCCTTGACTTTGTAATTAACTTCCCATTTGTAATATCAATTCTTCCATTGATAANGCCACCGATTTTTCTGCCAAAATATTATTTTTTGTCACTGTTCATCTGATCTCTATGCAGGCTGAGATCGGCAAGCACAGCACGGCGGAGCGTCAGTGGGAAGTCTACAGATTTCTGCTGGATGAAAGGCGAGATTTCCCACTATCAAGTAGACGAGTTAGAAGCCAGATTGTGGATGGAGTCCGAAGAGCACTAATGGGCTGGTAAACAAAGCCCCTATATGTTCTTGTTTGTACAGTAATTAGAGCTATTGTCCTCTAAGCCAACCATGCCATAATAATTTCTATTAATCTAATATTTCCATTATGCTCAGAGCTTCATTACCCATCTAATTCAAAAATCAAAACTTTTTTGCTCTCCGATCGATGGAAGTGGAGATCTTTAACAATTTTAAGGCTCACACTGTCCAGAAAAAAAAAAAAAAAGTCATTTTTTTTCCCAGAAAGAAATTGATGGTGGGCATTATCGGCTTTGATTCGGTGGAAGGATGAGGTCCAAAATTGATCATTTAGGCAGAGCTTGTGGTGTTTAGGAGGCGTGATGTGGTTTTCAGGACTGATAGTATGGGTGGGGCCCACTGCCGATGTTCCTTGACTTGTCGTGGGTGACTGTTTGTTCTTTTGTTAAATTTGAGCCTGAGCGCTGCGCCGCGGACGGCGGCTGATGCGCCGCGCTATCTTCCGTTCCTGTCCCATCGGAATTGATGCATATATAATTAGCATCTAATAATTCCTCCGGTTTTTTGAAAAGAGAGAGAAAGAAACCCTGATTTTGACGCCTAAAATATATTTTAAATAAATAATTAAAATATTTCGGCAAAATTAAAGATATTTTTTTCTTATAAATAAATTATTAAAATATTTAGGCAAAATTATAAGATATTTTTTTTATCATGAAACATAATTCAAAATATATTCTTTTTTATGGCATCCTGAATCCTGATCGTTATATAGCTTTTATAAAATAAATTTTTTGTCCATTGTTTGTTTAAATACCCTTGCTTGCATTTTTCATATATTTGATAAGTTTATACCACGTGAAATTTGATCTCTAAATTTTTATATACTTAAATACGCTTGCTTTCATTTTTCATATTTTTGAAAAGCTTATACCACGTGAAATTTGATCTTAAATTTTTTATAAACTTTTTTTTTGGCATTTACTTAGATACCACACTATATATATATATTTAAAAGCCATTAATTCTAACAATTTCAACTATGTGCACTTCAAGCACAAAATTTTTAATGACATTTAGAATCTTTACAATAAACTTTAGCTAACATAAACTAAAGTGTTAACAAATAAAATTTGTTCTAGATTAATATTTAACATAGAATTAACTTTTTAAAATTATAAGCAAGTACTTAACTGTTTATGTTTTTCCATATCTAACACCAAAACTTCAATTTTTACACACGTCACCTACTTATGCAAAAGGTATGAAAGACTTTGGTGGAATAAATGTAAAAAAAAAAAATTTTAAGTGCTAGATATCTAAATAGATAGGCATTAGGCCCAAAAAGTTATACTTTTTTTTAAAAAAAATGATTAAAATATGAACAATAATTGTTTATTTATCTAATTAATTTAAAAAAAATTAGTATTAAATTGTGCAAAGGGAGATGCATTCGGCCCATAAAGCTAGATCTGTGGTATCCGGAGATGTTTCTCGTGCTTAATTAAATGAAAAACGTGGCTTTAAAACCGGTAATGCGGATGGGGACACCGGTGGCGTAGCGTACTGCACCCCTATATTTCTTCTTTTAATCATCATGCTGACTCGGAGCGACCGCGACTGTATTTATTCTTTTCTAAGCCTTTCATTTTTTTAAATTATTTTATTTAATATAATAATGCCAAATAGCTATAAAATTTGTAAATTTTTTTTTTTAACCTTTCAAATTGTTCGCACTACATTTAAAAAAAAAAGTATTTACATAAATAACCCACTCTTTTATATATTTATATACTAAATTTTCATGTTTAAATAGGTATTGCTTAAATTTTTATTTTTAAACAAAATTGCGTTCTAGAAAAAAACTAAAGAAGGA
>JXCR01036046.1:53013-86709 GCA_002079205.1 Phalaenopsis hybrid cultivar
AGTGGGCTCCCTATAAATAAGGAATTAATATGTACCACTTCACCAGACGGTTTAGAGAGATTCTTTCGAACATACGATATTTTCTAGATAGTTAACTGTCATAACGTTGTTGGAATTGAGTGTTTTTGGGTCATTGAATTCGTCTCGGTGACGCTCGATGTGGCTATAAGTTCGTCAAATTTGAAATTCATACGACAATTCAATTATCAACCTAAATCTTCAAAAAATTTATTTAATGATTTGATTCAAGCTTGATTTGATTCAAACTTAATCAATTTTCTTATTATTATGTTCGTCTCATCGAGTTAGTGACTTTAACTATATGTTTGATGAATCGGTGTTGTGAATGATTTTTAATTGAAATTTGAATGTTTTTTACTAAAAAAAAATATTTTGTGATGCTTGTTAATTGCATTGAGGTTCGTGCCAAATGATAAATTATGTTAATGATGTATCAATATTTATGGTTTTCACACTAGAACGCTGGCTCTTATTATATATTGGATCGTTGCTTACCTAAAGCATAATCAAATCACATTGATACTCGTTCTTACTATTTTGTTCTTGATATAATCCCTTGCATTAAACTCCCAATCTTCTTCTCAGGTTTATTATAAATTAATTTTAATATTTTTTTTATTTTTATGTACGAATGATGGGCTATTCTCCTAACTTCAAATGTATTTAAAATGACCAATCTTCATTTAATTTATTGAAAATCTTAAATATTTTTTTTTTATTTTGGACATTCAATTTTACTCTTGCAAATTTAAATGTTTTGTTTTCCTATTCTTTCATAAAAATTAAAAGGAAGATTTACATACTTCCCGCTCAATTCCACCACATTTACATTTATATAGCACTAAAACTTCAATTTTTACATTTATGTGACCATCTCTATGGATGAAAACGTGCATTTCACATTTTAAGAATCAAAATAGTTATATATTCTTATTTAATATGAAAGATTAGGTTGATATACATGTAAAAAACAAAATTTAGGTGCTAAAATATACAAAATGTTCCAAAATATTAAAGTCTTTATCAATAACCTCAAGGCTATTAATAACTAGTTCTACATTCTTTAAAGTTTCATTGAATATACTCACAAGTAACTCTAATACATTTAAGCCTCTATATTTGGCAAGAGTATGCTACACTATTCATCCCAAGCCAGAGATAATACTTCACAAGTATTTGACAAAAAAAACTTCAGTGCAATACACAATTATGACCTATTTTGAGAAGACAATAAAGGTGTGTTTTGTAAATAATAACAACAACAATAATAATAATAATAAGCAAACGGTAACCCACACATGTCAAATTCAAAAAATTCAAAATTACAATTTTATCATCAACCATATTAAGCACCAACAAGCCTTTCAGCACGGAAACGTTCAGGTATCAAAACATTAAAAACAAGGGGGTCAAGGAATCAGGAAACAAAATACAAGACCAAGTTTCATATACAATAATATTTATTGGTCTAGAGGTCCCCAATCCTTTTCTCACAGATCTTTATATTAAGAAACAAAAAAGCCTGGAAAGAGAAGCAAAGAGTACTAATGGAAACCACCATCACTCCACCGAGAACCAGATTTAACGCCCTTTCCCGACGAGCTGTGGCGGTGCTTATCATCTTCGTCAGAGTCCTCATCCTTCACATCGTCCCACCCAGCCCAATCATCGCCATTTTGACGACTCTTCCCAGACCCGCCTTTCCTATCCTTCTCGTCCCAGTCATCCCACGTGCTCGTAGAATTGTATTGTCCCCTTGAATGTTCGTTGGGCAAGCCACCACTGCCCTTCCCTCCAAAGTCATGATAATAGGCATTCTTCAGGCCATTAGTCTGCTGTCTATCATCAGCTTTCCAGTTGCTCCCTTCCTTTGTGAATTCTTCGACCTTCTGTGAAGCCATTGCCATGACCCCTTTCATGATTCCCCATGTCTTCTGCCCGATTTCAGTGGTCTTTGCTGTCACCACACTAACTGTTTCGTTCATTTTTTGATCATATCCTCCTTCATGCATCTGTAATTTGAACAAAAGTTGAGACTTGAATGAAAGAATTCAATTTTATTACATCAGTAGTAGTCTAAGAGCCACAAACCGAGGTACAAAATAAACTTTTACAATAATATAGAAAGAGATGAGAGTATATTCTACTTTCTATTGAAATAAAGGGCCTACATAAAATTTAATTTTTAGTAAGAAAATTATGACAACGTACAGAAAAAGTTCACCATTGAATGCAAATTATATAAACATTCGAATATGGGAAGTTCAAATTTCATTAATTCTCCCACGTAGTGACGAGAATATAAATCAGGTCTTGCAATAACGAGGATTTCACCCACCACCCTGATGAAAGCATGCCAAGTTCCCAGCATTTAATTAGCCTTCAAATTTTATCAGATCACTGTGAATCCGTCAAACAATCACTATAATAAAGTTCAAAATTAAATTAAAAAAAAGAAAGAACTTAAACAAAATCAAAATCAGCGTAATAAGACATTTTTTTATTTTTCTCAAAAAAATGAATGATAACAAAACATCACACATACTAAACCACGTTTTATACTTCCAAGCAACTCACGAGGCACAAAACAAATCATTATTTCCATAGCAATTAGAATTTACAAATTTAAACATGCATTAGCCCAATGCCCATGTTGACTTGAGCTCAGATTGCAGACCCGCTGGAGTGAGTTGGCCGTTGTTGGTTTTTTTGTAGATTTGATACTAAGATATACACAATAATATATTAATGTAAGTAATTATCTTTGATATATTAAGTAAATTGATGTGTAAGCATAAAATATTAAAAAAATATCACAAAATCAATTAATTTTAATATATTCAAATGTAAGCATATTAAAATATTTAAATAATCAACTTCAACGCGTACAATCAAGAAGAATTTGAGGTTGGGATCCCTCTGACCCTCCATCATCATAGATATCTGATTTATCAAAACCCCAACCCATGTTAAAATTAGGCCGGGTATACTTTTAGAGTTTACCAGATGGCTTCCATCCATTGCTATCATTAGATTTTTCAATTAAGAATTCATGTTTCTGTTTGAATTTCAATTGCTGCATGTGCTTCAGTAATACAAAAACTTTTGGCCCATTTAAACCACAAATTCAATCCAGAACACATAAAAGACTTTTGAGCCATTTTGATCACAATTTCAATCCAAAGCCACATGTAAATAGATATGACCAGCTTGACTATGATTTGCAAATAATAATTACATCTCATTATCATCATTATTATTAAGTTTGTCCCAACTATTTGCAACAGCCTTTATAAATCATCCTCTCCATGTTCCATTTGTTCAAACCAACTATCTTCTATATGCTATGATATTAATTTTATTTACCCCTTTTTTTGGTTCATTTCTCGTACAAGCTCCAGCCACTTACCATCCTATGCTCTAGCCATCCAAATATTATACACATGACGGCCTCCATCCTCCGCTTGAAGCCCGCCAGAGACCTTGCCCAACCATTGTCGACCACCATAGATTGAACTTTAAACTGCATTCCTTATCCCTTATCCTAACCCAAACACAAAATTACAAATTTATGTATTTACATTGTATTCATCTAAATAATAATATTTATTTTTCAATACACTGCAATTACTATTCACTATATTTCTTATACACTACATTCCTTTTTCAGCATGCCAAACAGCCCCTTAGTTTTAGCCCAAAGCACTGATAATCAGCCTGATTTGAACTTACCTCAAATCACACCTTCCACGATACAGAATCGAGGAGATGGTGGCAACCAAGCAATTATTTTTAATGCTTCTCTCCATATTTTAAGTTTTTTTCTTCTTCATAATCATCTCACTTCTTTTCTTATTCCTCTATCCCTTTCAACACTATTTTGGTTTGAAAACCACCTCATTGTGAGAGGATAAAATGGCATTTGGCTTAGGAAGCATCTCTCTTAATTGCATGAGAGAAATAAAAAAATAGTATAAAATAATTTCATATGAAAGGCCATGGTTTAAACTTTTTTAAATTAAAAATGCGCCTCAATGGTAATTTACAGGATATACGCTTTATACTTACCAAATGACATGTATAACTTAATGGGTGTGTGGTACATCTCAAGTTCTCATTAACACAATTTTAATGCAGTTTAGAAGAGGTGCTTCCTAAGCCAAAGCCCAAAAAATTGGAGTTCATACAATTTTAAAATTTTTAGTTATAAACTTTATACACAAAATTAACAAAATGTTTACTATACCAAAACAAAACTAAACCAAATATGAGAAGAATCACACAGCCTTAAAATCGTAGCTGCATGCTAAATGCCCATCACACCAACAACTAATACTATTGTGTCACAGCTATTGTATCACTATCATTGTTGTGCCATCATCGCTTATGCTCCAACACCTCTCACCCAACTCCTTATTTTTAGTATGAGGCATAAAAGAAAGCAAATAACTACAACAATGAGTGAAATAAAGAACCTCTCAATGATAAATAGATAAGAATTTTAAATGCCTAAATTATGAACTGAGATTACTTGTTCATGTTGAATCGGTAGAACTTGTAATATAATGATACTTGTAGCATTGTATGATTTTTAATGGCCATACTTTGACCGTTTGATGGTTTTAATCTGACATATTTCTTTAGGGTTATTACAATAGTTATTATTTCATTTTATTATTACTTTGATGATTTAATTCTGAGAAATATACCTCAAGACTTATGCCTCTACATTTTTCTTGGATTAAATTATAATATAGACTATTATTATGTTGTTCGTTCTACTTCCAAAATGATTTCTTCTTCAAGACCTAAATTAAAAAATTACTCTTGTATCATTTTCATCATTCATTAATTTATTCAATAAAATCAAATTATCCACATTTTAAATTGCATTTAACTTAATCAAACTCTTATATCTCTTTATCTTTTAATTAGTTATTTTATACCACTCCTTATCCTTAATACCTAGTAAAATATACAAACATCATAAGACATTTTTTATTTGCTACACTATATGTGAAACTATTAGTTTTTTTTGTATCAAAAGACGTCTTTTATTATCAATTTGATGATTTATTTCTGAGAAGTATACCTCAAGTCTTAATCCTCTTACATTTTTTTGGATTAAATTATAATATAGACTACTATTATGTTGTTCATTCTACTCCCAAAATGATTTCATCTTCAAGACAATTTCTCTGGTATCATTTTCATCGTTCATTAATTTATTCAAAAAAATCAAATTATCCTCATTTTAAATGCATTTAACTTGATCAAACTCTCACATCTCTTATCTTTTATTTTGCTATTTTATATCACTATTTATCCTTAATACCTAGTATAATATACAATTCATCATAAGACATCTTTTATTTGCTACACTATATGTGAAACTAATACTTTTTTTTGTCAAAAGACAACTTTTATTATTAATTCGATGATTTAATTCTAAGTATACCTCAAAACTTACGCATCTTACATTTTTTTGGATTAAATTATAATATAGACTATGTTGTTCGTTATACTCCCAAAATAATTTCTTCTTCAAGACCTAAATTAAACAATTTCTCTGGTATCATTTTCATCATTCATTAATTTATTCAATAAAATCAAATTATCCTCATTTTAAATGTATTTAACTTGATCAAACTCTCATATCTCTTATCTTTTACTTCGCTATATTATATCACTCTTATCCTTAATGCCTAGTAAAATATACAATTCATCATAAGACATCTTTTATTTGTTACACTATATGTGAAACTATTACTTTTTTGTATCATAGTAAGCGGACAGCAATTTTATATTTTTACAACACTTTAAAAACATATTCGTTTGCTTAATAATCTTTTAGACCTAACTCTTAACACTCTCTATAAAAATGTATTACCAGGCTTCAAAAGTTTCTATGGTAATCTTTTAAATAAACTATCTTCTCACATCAAGTTTGGCTCAAGTGCCAATAACAATATGAAAGATTAACACCTTCGCATTCTGATTGTTTCACCATTTTATCAATGAGAAAATATTTTTTTAAATCATCTTTTTCATACTCCTACAATTTACATTCATAAAAACTACTCTATGCTATGCAGACAAATGTTCTATAAATTTTAAATTACGTTACAACTTTTGTTAAATGGCATATCTTTCATCCTAACAAAAGAAAACTTCACTTATTTTTTGAAGCTCTAGTTTTTAAGCTGGTACTATTTTCATTTCTTAACAACACATTTTAATCTCCTCTTCCACCACTGTATATCCTGTTATATTTCATACTATTATTAATACCTATAAGTTTATTTAATTCATCCTGATATTATCAGCTCTTTTTCAAATAAACATTATAATAATTCATCCATGAGTTCCTAGAATTAGTTTTTCAAACTATTTTCCAGTCTAGACATCATCCTCATATCCCTCGCATTTGGGACATCATTTCACCATTCTTCATTGTTGTGTTACCTAAGCATGTCTTTCACAAATCATACGAAACAATTTCTATCCATATTACTTTTAGGTCTACCCATTTTTCTTCCTAAGACAACAACTTTAATTTTATGGAAAATTTACATACATACCACTCAATTCCATGTATTTACTTATCTAACACCTAAACTTCAATTTTTACACATGGTCACCTTACCTATGCATGAAATGTATTTCACCACTTAAATGTTAAAATAATGGTATTTTTGTGATAATGAAGATTTGGGTGGTAAGAATATAAAAAGTAAAGTTAAGGTTGTAGATATGTAAATATGTAGGAATTGAGAGGAATGTATGTAATGTTGTGAAAAACGACGGCAATAAAACGAAAAATCAGATCGAGAAAAATTACATCAAAAAAAGGCGACACAAGATTTATGTGGTTCGGCAAATTGCCTAAGACCACGAAGCTGCAGAGGATTTTATTAGCTTGAGGAATAACATCTGTCGATCACTGACGTTTACAAGAAAACACTCTCCCTCACCCTCTCCCTCTCCCTCTCACTTTCTCTCTCCTCCTCTTCTCTCTCTCTAAACCGAGAGTCACACCAAGAAGATGCCAACAGGCGAAAAAAAAAAAGGAATAAAAACTTCAAGCTTCTCTCCTCCTCTCTCTTACTCTCTTTCTCTCTCTTCTCCTAACCGAGAGCTAAAGGAAAGAAAAAAGTATCAGGGGGGCAGCAGCCTTTGCTTTTTCTTTTCCCCATTCGATCACTAGTAAATTACGAACAATTGTTATTTGACAAAATTTGTAGAAGCATGAATCTTGCTGATATGTTGATCAAGGGTGTTACAATTGAGAAACTGAAGTTGAGTTGGAGTTAAAGTTGAGTGTTACAGTTGGCTCAACTTCAGTTGATCTTCTAGCTTAAAGTAAGGGGTTCGAGTTGCAGAGGTGAAGGATGTCACAACCAACAGATGATGGAGCCAGATGTTGGAGTCACGATATGGTTCAGTTTGTGTCCCAGTCTCCAAATGAGAGAATTGTTAATGGAGCCTGGGATTTGCTACTGGGGTCCTGCCAAAACTCTTTCCCGCCTCTCCTTCACGCGGTCCCGCTAAGGCTCCTCACGCGGTCCCGCCTGATCTCTCCCTCACGCGGTCTCTCACGTGGATTGGAATTGCCTTTTTTTTGGCAATTCAACACCTCTTATAAATAGCACAAGGGCCTGTAATTTATCTCATATCAATCTCTCACCATCTCCTCAGTAGAACCGTGCAAGGGAAAAGGGAAGAGAGAGGAAATGAGTTTTTCTTGTAAACGTCGAGGCGCTCGACGGTGTGATTCCTCGAAATAATAAAATCTTCTGCAGCTCCGTGGACGTAGTCAATTTGCCGAACCACGTAAATCTTGTGTCGCCCTTTTTAGAGTAATTTTTCTTGATCTGTTTTTCGCTTTATTGTTGTCGTTTTTCACAACATGTAAATGCTCTTAGTTTTATCTACCATTTAATGAGTGTATTTTCTATCCTTCATTATATAAGTCCCAATAACTCGCCTTTTTCAACTACCTTATCTAAAACAGATGTCTCTCTCCAATTCTTCTGCCAACATAATCTTTTGTTACTCTGTTTTCCTTAATTTTGTCACATATCGATATTAATGCTTTCATTTACACCATTATCAAGTTTTCTATTAATGATTTTTTAATCACCAACACTTAAAGATGCGTACAACAATCATCCTAATTAAAATTTGATTAGAATATCTTCAAACCCCCAAAATTTCTTTATTGCAAAACACTCTGGAGACGCTTCTCCATTTTAACCACGTATCATTATCTATATCCATGTTCATTTATATAATATTAGGTATGTCAAAAAGTGGCCCAACATGCCAATTCAACCCGAACCTGACTAAAAAAATTTCATTTTGTGTTGATCCAAATAATTTTTGGGTTGCCTGTTTAATTTTTTTGATCGGACACAGGTTGACCCATTAGCCCAAAATTGACCCCAAACAAAATCATTAACCTGAAATTTACCAGCTTATATGGGCCAGTTCGGATCAACGGGTTGAAGAGAGTTGAGTTTATGTCAAATAATTTCAGGTTGGGTCAATTTCGTGTAAGATCCAAACCCAACACACGAACCTAATTTTACACCCCTATATAATATATCCAAACTTAAACCTTATCATAGCAAAATATCACTTTATCTTCAAATGATATTAATTAATAATCATTAATATCTCACATACTAAGAATTGTCATATTTGCAATCTTTGTTTCAATAATTCTGAATTCTCCATCTTCTATACTTTTTGCTTAATTCTTTAAATTCACTTATTTTAGTACATGTTTAACTAATTAAATTTTATGTCAACCACACAAAGCCTAAACCAAAGCTTCGTAGTAGTTAATTTTTACCTTCCCTTGAAAGAGCATTTGTATTTCTTAATAATATTTTGGATCTTCTCACCCTCAAACAAATCTCCTTATTAATATATGAAATGCTCCTAAAATCTCTTATAAATTTAAGGAAAATCCTTCTAATGAAACTAACCATCTCATCCCACATCTATTTTGGCTCAACTAAAAAAGTCAATTTACCTTTCTAAGCAACCTATCTTCAAAATTGACAATTTATCACCTTTAAAATTCCACCATCTTATCATTGAGAATCTTTTCAATGTTTCTTATACTTTTATGACATAAATCCATCACTACCATTTTAAGATGTATGGTCAAACTCTCATGAAATCACCTTACAATCTCTGAAAAAAAAAAGGAACTATTCTTCTGATTTGATGGCTTTACTTCTGAAAGAGGTAAAATTGTCTTCATTATTAATTTCTCAAAACTAACTTTTTAAACTTTCTTAATCTAAATTGGAGAGAAAAAACGCTAATAAAATTAACAATGGCTCCATCCACGATTATCTTTATAGCAATCACCCAACCAGATTAAACACAAAAGATATAAGAATCAAGTGAACACCCATCTATATCAACTAAATCAGATTAAACACAAGATATAAGAATCGAGTGACATGAGACCCATTTAAGAAAGGCAAAATAAAAGTTTCGACTTACCTTAGTGTAACCACACCTTGACTCAATAAGGCACAGTCAGTTGGGATGTTTAAGAGACACTCTGTAATAAAAATTGATTAAACTCACAATCTCATTGCCCCAATTAAACTACCTAAAACACTAAACACGTTACCCAAATGAAGAATGGAAATTGAAGCTCTAAAAATTAGATCGAACAAGGGTTCATAAAAGACATTTGAAGTAACCATAGGATGGTCCAAGATTTCTCTCACACTTCCAAGAACACGCACCCTATATACATGATAAAATGTCGTTGTCAAAAGTAGAAAAACTCTTACATGAAAGATTTAAAAGTGCCAATGAGATGACGAGGGATTCAATGATCCATGAAAAGAGATGCCAAACCATGCGCCCATCAAAATGAGAAAATTCAAACATTTATCCGTATAATGTGTAACATAGTATGACAAATATTCCCAAAGAATCATAACAAAGAGCTCCCCACATAGGAAGCCACCCTAAAATATTTATATAAGTATGCTCTAACTAAATAAGAAGGGGTAGCTTCTTGTTATCCAATAATGAATTATGCCGATCTTGATTTCTATTTGGGCATGTAGTAAGCATTCTGTTTGTCATCCTAAAAAAAAGGAAGAATAAAAATAAAAAAGGGCATTTGCATACATAACATTAAATTCATACATATTTACATATCTAGTACCTAAACTTAACTTTTTATATTTATAACACCCAGTTATTTCATATCACATCAAAAAAAAAATTACCCTTCTATCCATATGATGTATAATTTAATATGAAAAATTTTCCCAAAGAATCATAACAAAGAGCCCTCTACATAGGAAGCCACACTAAAATATTTATATAAATATACTATAACAAAATAAGAAGGGGTAGATTTTTTGTTAACCAATGATGAATTATGTTGACTTTGATTTCTATTGAGCCATATAGTAAGCATTATGGTTGTCAACTAAAAAAAGGGAAGAATAAAAATAAAAAATAGCATTTACGTACACACCACTAAATACATATGTATTTACATATCTAGTACCTAAACTTAATTTTTTTTATATTTATACCACCCAAATCTTTCATATCATATCAAAAAAAACCCTTAAGCCATATGATGTGTAATTTAATATGACAAATATTCCCAAAGAATTATAACAAACAAGCCTCTCAATAGGAATTCATCCTAAAATATTGATATAAATTCGCTATAACTGAAGGATTTATGTTTATCTAAAGATGAATTATGTTAAGTTTGATTTCTAATTGAGTATGTAATAAATATTATGGTTGTCAACCCAAAAATTCAAAATATTAAATACATACCACTCAATTCATAAGTATTTACTTATCTACCTCTTAAACTTTATTTTTTATATTTACACCACTCAAATCTTTCATATCACATAAAAAATTCATTATTTTAAAAAGTGAAATACACATTTTCATGCATAGGTAAGGCGACATGCATGTAAAAACAGAAGTTTTGGTGTTAGAAATGTAAATTCCTAAGAATTTAGTGGTATATATGCAAGTAGCAAGCAACGAACAAGGAATATAAAAAATTTATTTATATCTATTTTTAATTTGAACGCATTATAGCTATAACTTTTCCTTGAGACTGTATCAAGATTGTACAAATTTCAATAATTCTGTAATTAGTTTGTGTATAAATACCCCCCTTTAGAAGAACAAATAAGCAAAAGATCTAAGCCGCTTCTTTTCTACAATAAATTTAATTATAATTAAAAGACTATTACTTAACCATCAATATATACAAAATAGGAACAAAAAAATATTGTAATCACATTATTCAATCAATGCTTACTTTATTTTCGGAAAGAATAAAAAAGAGGTTTTTACATACACAGCACGCGAAACACGGCTATTTACATATCTCGCACCACATATTTCAATATTACGGATCCCGCAAGGAATACTTCCGTTAAAGCCTCCGTCTCCAACACCCCGACTTGGTCATAGGAGTCGTCGCAGTATGCGCAGTGCAGATTAGTCTATTGTGTGAGTTCCTTGGGTCGTAGGCATGGCCATTCCTCATTCTCTTAACTGCTTCATTGTACTCAGCCACATAGTTTGCTTTCACGATGTGAGCAACTTGGCTAACCCGGAGAGGTGAAAAGACTGGCGGTGGCATGAAGTCAATGATGGAGCTCACCAGAGGCCAGTAGTTGATAAACTTGTCACCTCCTGAGAGGAGTTCGGAGGGTCCACATTTTGATAGATTCGTCGCTTGGATGGGTTCACCGAGGGCTCTGCGGTTGTTGTCTAGTCCAAAGCACGGTGGCTATGGCATAAAGGCCGTTGAGGCGAATGAGGACACGGCAAGAGGCAGCGACAGTAACATGGTCATTTGAAGCAAAAGTTCAAAAGGAGAGTTTTTTGAGGTTGCGGCATACGGTTTTGTTAGAGCATTGGAAGAAAAGGAAGAAGAAGCTTTGGGTTTGGATGGTGCATAAAGAGGAGAAGATGGGTTTTGAGGGAGTCACAGAGAGGCNAGGGGCTCTGCGGTTGTTGTCTAGTCCAAAGCGCGGTGGCTATGGCATAAAGGCCGTTGAGGCCAATGAGGACACGGCAAGATGCGGCGACAGCAACATGGTCATTTGAAGCTAAAGTTCAAAAGGAGAGTTTTTTGGGATGGCGGCATACGGTTTTGTTAGAGCATTGGAAGAAATGGAAGAAGAAGCTTTGGGTTTGGATGGTGCATAAAGAGGAGAAGATGGGTTTTGAGGGAGTCACAGAGAGGCTTGCCATTAATATGCTTCGTTTATCTCATGCAGAAGCATCATTGTCAGATCCATGCGTTCTCTGGAGAGAGTTGCAGCTTCGCTTCTTTTCTAGCAATCCAGCTGCTTCTTCAAGACGATGAGAGGCAAAAGGAGGTACCTGGCACCGAAGCAGCTCACAAATTTGGCAAACTCTGACCGCACCGACATCTCATCTATGAAATGATACTGCTAGAAAACATTTCTGGGGGTAGTTTTCGATGGCGGTATTGGAGATGCACGAGAGGGGGTATTTGGAACTGGCGGATCGTAGGTTTCAAGGGGGGGTTAGGGAGGAGGAGATGATGCTAGCAGTGATGGCATTGTGCTGCATCCGGCGTCGGATACAGAGGCATTAACGAAATAGGGGTTTCGTGTGCGAGATCCGTAATATTAAAATTTCAGATAATGACATTAAATAAATGTGTTCTGCCTGCTCCATATGTAAACCCCTAAAAAAATTAACGATATTTTTATATGCCTTATTTAATATTAGGGGCATTACATAAATAGCACAAAATTATTATGTATTCACATATCTCATACCAAAATTTCATATTTGCAAACAAATCACTCAAATCTTTAATATCACATCNTCTTCGTTTATCTCATGCAGAAGCATCATTGTCAGATCCATGCGTTCTCTGAAGAGAGTTGCAGCTTCGCTTCTTTTCTAGCAATCCAGCTGCTTCTTCAAGACGATGAGAAGCAAAAGGAGGTACCTGGCACCGAAGCAGCTCACAAATTTGGCAAACTCTGACCGCACCGACATCTCATCTATGAAATGATACTGCTAGAAAACATTTCTGGGGGTAGTTTTCGATGGCGGTATTGGAGATGCACGAGAGGGGGTATTTGGAACTGGCGGATCGTAGGTTTCAAGGGAGGGTTAGGGAGGAGGAGATGATGCTAGCAGTAATGGCATTGTGCTGCATCCGGTGTCGGAGATGGAGACATTAACGAAATAGGGGTTTTGTGTGCGAGATCCGTAATATTAAAATTTCAGGTAATGACATATGTAAATAAATGTGTTCTGCATGTTCCATATGTAAACCCCTAAAAAAATTAACGATATTTTTTATATGCCTTATTTAATATTAGGGGGCATTACATAAATAGCACACAATTCTTATGTATTCACATATCTCATACCAAAATTTCATATTTGCAAACAAATCACTCAAATCTTTAATATCACATCAAAAATAGCACTATTTTTAAAAGTGAAATACACATTTTCATTCATAGATTTAAATCATCAAAGTGCTATGCATGTAAATTTGAAAGTTCAGATGTGAGATACGTAAATGCATAATAATTGTGTATGTAAATTTTCCTCAAAATTATTATAATTGCATATATTAAGTAAACATTACGTAAACTAAAACTAAAACAAAAAGCAAAATAAAGATCAAAACAATTTGAACCTCTGAATTTGGAAAAATGAGACTCGGAATAATCCAAAATGAAAGGCCAGACTAACAAAAACTAAAATATTGCATAATAGTGCAAGCTATATAAAACAATCTGACAGCCCAAGACACCGCTTAAGACAAAGCCGCAACCAAAAATATCAAAATACATAAACCAAAATGTTCTACAATTTAATAATCTAGTATTAAACGGCCAGTCAGGCACCTAACCAAGATCCTATTTGGATGATCCCGACATGGCTAGTTAGGGCTTTTTCGACAGGACATAAAACTTTGTCACTAACCTTGCCCCCCTCAAAAGCCTTAAAACCTAATTACACAATTTTCATATTTTAAAATAAATCAAAATATAAACAAATCAACCTTACATATAAAAGATAACGCACTTATCAATAAATATATCATATAAAAAATGCATCTTAGTCGATGAAAAATTTATTAATACACTATATGAAGAGGGATTGATGTGCAGTTTTGCCCTTTAGAATTTGTAATTATGTTGGTGCGATAGATTTAAATATATTGAATCTATTATACAAAAATAAAGATAAAAATGAGGATATAACTTATAGAGGAAAGATTGGATGGCTAATATGAGGTGCATCAAAATTTTGCGTGATAAGGGGTTACTAAGCTAATGATGTCCTATGGATCCAAATATTAATTATTTTTTATGTTGAGTGTGCCAAAAATGAACATTGTCATTGCCGGGTCCCAAGCCCCATATGCAAAAAAGCGGAGGGTTGTATTAAGTAGACGATAGTCAGCATAAAAGTTTTATAAAAATATCATGACATGAATTCTTTAAATCATTGTGTAAACTAGGATGTCCCCTGAAAACGAAGTATTATATGACCTGAATACAGTGAAAAATGTGCAAGAGCCACTACGACGCCCATATTTAGTGTAAAATAAACAAGAGTTCTCACATTATAGACAAATACGGGTAAAGAAGTTAGTCTATGAAATAAATATTAAGATAAAATCTTGGAATATAGATACTCTTAAGTTAAATTAATGAATTTAATAGATATTATAGTTCAAAGGAAGATAAACATCTTATTCATTCAAAAAAATAAATGAATTGAAGAAAAGACTAAAGAAATTGATAGTTTTGGATTTAAACTTTGGTATTCAGGTGGACTGAAAATGGTATAGATGTAATTATCGATAAAAATTTGAAAGTTAATGTAGTAAACACTAACAAAATTAGAGATAGAATTATAATTCTCATGATTGTTGTTCATACCAAAATTCTTAATGTTAAAGTGTTTATGCTCCATAAGTAGGTTTAACTATATTTACAAAAGAAAAAGTTTGGAATGACCTAAAATAATTATTACAAATGATATCTCTTGAAAAGGAAAATTTTATTGGATGAGATATAAATGGACATGTTAATAAAGTGATGGAAGATTATAAAAATATTCATAATGACTAAGATTTTAGAGTGATTAATGAAAAAAGTAAATCCATATCAATTTTTTCTTAACTTATGATTGTGTTATTGCTAATACTTTATTTAAGAAAAGAGATGAACATATTATTACTTGTAAGAATGAATTTAATAAAATATAAATTAATTATTTTCTTATGAGAAAAAGATATCATCAAGATTATAAAGCTTGTTAAGTTCTTCTGAGTGAAAATTGAAATGCTCAACATCGATTGTTAGTTTTGAATTTTAAGATAAAAGGTTGGAAAATAAAAAAAAATACAATAAAATATCATCATAGAATTCGATGAGGGCACTCAAAAGAAAACAAAATTATTTTTATAAATAATCTTCAATATCTTAAAATTTGGAATGTTCATGACGAAGTTAATGTTATGTGGGATAAAATAACAATCACTAATAAATAAGTGAGAAAAAATGTACTTAGAGAATCAAAAGAAAAAAAAAATTATAAATAAAAATAATTGATGGTGGAATAATAATGCGCAAGAAAGATAAAATATATAAAATTTAGTTTAAAAAATTGGTTTAAATATAAAATCTTAAATAATTGGGAAAAATATAAGGTGTATTGTAGGAAATCTAAGAAACAATTTGTGATGCTAAGACTTCTGCTTTTAGTTATATTTATAATAAATTATATACTAAAAAAGGTGAAAGATATAGGTATAAAGTAGACGAACAAAAAGATAAGAAAAGTAAAAATTTAATTCAAGTGTATTAAAGATGAAAATCAAAAAGTTTTTTTCCTAGATGATGATATTTAACATAAGTTGGTGAAAATTTTGGATAAATTTTTCAATGAGAATTTTGAAAATACGATTGAATTTAGTGATTTTATCGTTAATCATAATAATTTTTTATTTTTACCATTGCATTATTAAAAAAAATTAAGGATGCTTTAAAGAAAATGAATGGTAGAAAATCAGTAAGTCTGATGGTATCCCAATAAAAAAAATGTGAAAATATCAAGAAGATTTGAGAATTTCTTAGCTTACTAAACTGTTTAATATTATTATAAAAATTAAAAAGATTCTTAATGAGCGGAGAAAGGGTACTTTGGTCCCTATTTTTAAGAATAAGGGGATGCACAAGCGTGTGCAAATTATAGAGGAATTGAAGTTACAATGCCGTACATTAAAATTATGAAAGAGAGTAATTAAATATAGGTTAAGACATGATACAAAGATTTCTCAAAATCAGTTTGGATTCATGTCAGGCAATTCTACTACATGAGTTACAAATTTACTGAAAAGTTTGATTGAAAAGTATAGAGAGAGTAAGTAGAATGTACGTACGATTTTTGTTGATTTAGAAAAATCTTATGATAAGGTTCCAAGAGACACTCTTTGGAGACTTCTAGAAAAGAAATGTGCTAATATGACATATTCAAGTCATTTAAGATACATATACTATTGTTGTTGCATGTGTTCAAACAGGAGGAGGATTGACCAAGTATTTTTCTATTTCAATTGGATTACATCAAGGATCAACAATAAGTCTATATTTTTTTGCATTAGTTATGCATGATCCTAATAGACATTTACAAAAGATTGTATCTTGGTGAGTGCTTTTCCATGATGATATCCTTCTTGTGGATAAAACTAGAAAATGAGTTCAAAAACAAAAACTTAAATTATGGAGGTCAACTTTAGAGCCTAAAGTTTGAGTAGATCTAAATTTGAACACATGGAATGCAATTTTAGTAATGGTAGATTTAGTGGCGGAGTTGTAACAATAGCACTGATCAAATCTTTAAAAAAGTGAACTTTTTAGATATCTCAGGTCAATCGCTCAAAGCGATGGTAATATAGAAGGGTATGTTATTAATAGAATTTAATGGATGGTTGAAGTGGTGGAATGCATCAAGCCAGTTGTGGGATAAAATAATACCATTTAGACTTAAAGGAAAATTTTATAAGATGATGGTCAGACCTGCAATGCTTTAAGAAACATAATCTTGGCCTATAAAAAAACATAAAACTAAGTTAAGGGTCTGTTTGGGGCAACTGCAATTGTTTGAAGAAGCATGAGTGAAACTGTTGAATAAAATGTTGTTGTTCAAAAAAACTACGATGACCATTACCAAAAAAAAAGATTTAAAGTCAGACCATAGCTTTATAGCAACCACCGCAGGTAGCCAGGCATGGTAGGAAACACGATTTTTAGTTGTAACTTTTTGAAAACACAAGCAAAAAACAGTTTTACCAAACAGAAAAAAAAAAACTTTGTGGCGCCTCACCGTTGCCCTAAACGCCCCCTAAGATGCTTAGTTGGATAAGTAGTTTTACACTTAGAGAAAAAATGTTAAATGCATATATTCGTGAAAGGGTTGGTGTAGCTTGAGTGACAAACAAAATTAGATAGAGAAGTCTTAGATGGTTTTGTTGCATTAAACGTCGACCATATGATGATCCTGTTATGAGAGTATACAGTTTAGATTTGACTTTGGTTAAGATAGATAGAGGTAGACAAAAAAAGATTTGGGCGTGTTGAATAAAAAATGATCTTAATTTATTAAAATTGAATGAAAATATGACATTCAATAGGAAACAATGGACAAAAAGTATTCATGTAGCCAACCCCATTTACTAAGATAAAGGCTTCTTGTTGTTGTTGTGTGCCAAAAATGAAAATAATAGTTAAGTATACGACAAAACTAAGAATTATTAGTTAGTAAATGATGAAAATAGAGAAGAAGTTGAATTGAAATTGATTAATAATGAAGCTAAAAAAAAAACTTAAGTGGTTTGGATACACACAATTAAAGATAGAAAAGGTGCTCTATAAAGTGAGTTAATAAGATCAAGGTCAAATGATCAAAGAAAAAACAGAAAAAGGACAAAACGAAGGTAACATGGATTTAAATTAATCAAAAGGATATGTGATTGAATGAATAATCACCTCAAATAACAATCAATATAAACTAAAGAAATTTCAGGATTCATAACACCAATCACAAATAGTTAGGCTAATGATGATTATAAATGATGTCTGAAACTCGAATAGAAAATGAATTTTAATAGACAATAAATAAATAAAAAAAATGCTCCAACTTGAAGATGACTTACTCGCACACTCACGCACATGCATGTGTGTGTGTGTACCTTAATAAGTCAATTTTGAATATTTCCTATAAAGATGATGATTTTTATGAATGATTACAAAAATAGTTTATAAAATTAATATACTTTAATCAAATCACCTAAAAAATGATTACTTCTTAAGTTTTGATTTCGCTCAACTCAAATTCAAAATCTTCATTTTCAAGTTCATGCCGACTCACTCCGACTAGAATCGACATCAATCCCTACTAACAAAGAGGTTGTTCATGTGACTCCAATCTATGACCTAATAGCTTTCAAGCATATCAGTTAAATGACTAACATTTTATTAAGTTGCTTCTGATGCAAAATTGATTTTCCAATACTAGGTTAAAATAGAGCCGAAATGACAAGTTAGCTGACTTTTTATCAGGTATAAGCACCACCAAATTAGCAAATGGCCAGCAGGTAAATGTAAATGTCAAAATGGCAAGCCCTAACTTGTTCGAAACAAGGACCTAATGAGGTCTTCAACTATTGAAATCCAGAAACTCAATACTGTCATTTTGGATCAACTCGTTTAGCTTAATTAAGAAACATGCTTAACTTAATGCCAAGAAAACAACCATCTAAATCCAAAAATGAAGAAATTGCCGAGTACCTTTGATGAAAATTCCTTCGTGCCTGCCTGGACAGCAGTTGCAGCAGATTGTGCAGCAGAGGCTGCAACCAGAGATAGTCGACCAAAGCCCTGGCAGAGTGATGACAATTAGAAGACTTAAGCCTCAATCAAAGCACTTGGCAGGTAAAGAACAAAAAGGATGTTCTCAAGCATCAGATGATAATCCAAAAGAAAGTTTTATTCTATTATACGGTGACCAACCTATCAAATTCATGCTTTCTCATCAAAGAATACATGTGTTTTCACCGAATAATGTGAAAATAAAAGATAGATCACCGTTTAGAAAAAAAAAAACTATAATAAAATAAGAAATAAAAGACCCAAAGAAAGGCAATACTGGCCAAAGGGGGTAGTTACTGATTCCAGCAAAAACAGTGGAATGAACCGGAGAAAACGGTGAATAAAATGAAGAACAGCATAATGACTACCTGGGCGAAAATTCAGGTTACAGCTGCAGTGCAAGGTTTGGATGGACCAAAACTTCCTAAGAGAAAGAAGACACAAGTCTAAAAACCCAAAATCTGCCCCCATACACAATACAGCCCCTATTAATAAGCATTAAGACCCCCTTATTACTAATTTGCAATCCAAATAAAAAATTACATAAAAACAGAACTAAAACATAAAAATTGTACTATAGTATAATGTGGACATGAATAGTACTGACACTCCCATGTCAAAAGGCTTATAATGTAGCAAAATAAAACATAATTTAAGAAAATGATAAACGGCATTTAAATAGTTAAGCAGCATAGAAGTGTTCCTAAAATACTGATTTTGATAACAATGAAGGCACAAGTGAATCGCGAAAATATTAACTCAAGGATGAGAAACAAAAGATAGAATTCCATTGCATATCATACAAGCAACACAAACTTAAAAACCAAATTAACCGCTAAACATCAAATTCTTAAACAAAGCTAACAAATTTGCTAAAACAAACAACAAATTCCTTTCTTTTAGCTCATGAGCTTCTTCTCTTTTTTTGTTAAATTGTCATATTTTTTTTGTAATACATTCGAAAATTAATATCTTATGTATCCAAGAAACTAAAATTAATATATTATGTTGTCGAGATGAGAATGATTAGGTGGATGAGTGGCTTTACAATTAGAGACAAAATGCAAAATGAATATATCTGTGATAGGGTTGGTGTAGCTCCTGTGACGGACGAAAGTCTTCTTAGATGGTTTGGTCACATTAAACGTTCTGATGATCCGATTAGGAGAGTAGATGTTTTAGATTCAACTTGTGTTAAGCCTTAGATTGTTTGGTCACATTAAATGTCGACCATCTGATGATCTGATTAGGAGAGTAGATGTTTTAGATTCGACTTGTCTTAAGAAAGACAGAGGTAGACCTAGGAAGACTTGGGCTTATTTTATAAAAAATGATCTTAATTTACTAGAACTAAATGAAAATATGACACTAAATAGGAAGTAATGGAGAAAAATAATTCATGTAGCCGGCCCCACGTAGTGGGATTAAGGTTTTGTTGTTGTTGTTGTTGTTGTTGTTGTTGTTGTTGTGTGTGTGTGTGTGTATATATATATATATATAGAGAGAGAGAGAGAGAGAGAGAGAATTTTATGATTAAAACGTCTTCAAATGTCCCCCATGTTAGTGAATATTGATAGGTTGTTCTTCTAACTCGGTATGGCACCTCAAGTCATAGAAGAAATTTGTTTAGCTCGCACTTTCAAATTTTGCCAAAGCATCAATGGATGACTATTTCGATGATAAATGATGGACTGATGATATGGAGTAATTTTGAAATGACATGTACGAGTGCAAGAAAAAAAATAAAATAGAATGTAAAATAGAAATAATGCAGAGATAATACACGATCAAGAAAAACAAATTCATTTCCAAGGTATCAATAAATCAATCTTATAAATATCATTTCCAAACCAAAGAAATTTGCCTAGCAGACTAATCCATCCAAGGCACAGCTATATCTATTTTTAGGAGTCATTAGATTGTTAATAAATAAACTTATGCTTTAGAGAACTATGATTTCCTTTTCGATTATTTTAAGTTTATAAACGAAAACGTCACTTTTGAAGAGGAATTGTGGCATTTGGAATCAATGCTGATGTCCATGCATATCCAACCATATGATGGATTTAACAAATTTCAGCATTCATCAAAACATAATTTTTAACTTCAAGCAACCTAATGAGCCAACAGGAATATTAAAATCTGCTCAAGTAAATCAATCAGATATTAACCTAAATACTCTCTATGCATCATCTCTTTTTGTTTTTACACCTTTGATTTCTATCAATATCATAAAAATATGTTGCTTTGTACCGTATACATATAGGCCTAATAAGTTTTTCTAAAATATAAGAATTTACTTCCAGCAGACTAAGCTCGCAATTGTTTCACATGTATGCCAAGTGCATTAATCCTCCAACCATTTCACATATTATAGGTGGGTAGTAGAATTTAGATTTCTCTTATTTGATACCCTGCATGCTTCACATATGTCCAACAGATTGAATTACTCCTCTTCTACAATTAGCTTTCTAAAAATTCAGCCAGCATCTTATCCTGTTTGAAATAAAACCTAGCAGCTGCACAACCAACAACATGAAATGATAAAAACCCCACTTTTATCAATACATCAAAACCCTTCAGCCTCCATGGATGTAAAAGAAAAAAAAATTAGCGGCCCCAACACACGTTAACTTTCTATAGCTCATCCAAGCTACTCATGATGGCCGACTGCATCTTAGTTGATTAAAAAAAAAAAAACTTCTAATTGGCCCTACCATGGCGTAAATTTCATCAGAATATTTTGCTGATGAGGAAAATATCACAGAACTCTCTTCCTATGCTGCTTCGTAATGCTGCTCTCACGATTCATGCATCACTCATACAAAAATTTTGCCAAGAACTCTTAATGACGGATAATAGAAGGGCAAAAATGCATTATAACTAGATAAATTCATATTAGAAAATGTGCGCATACAATAATAACTGCCAAAGAACAAGAGGATTCACCTGAGAGACAACAGACATTGTATCCCGCAGCACATCCCCTTGCGAGCCATTCCGCTGGGCCAATGGCGGCGGGGCCGATCCANTTAAATGGCCCTACCATGGCGTAAATTTCATCAGGATATTTTGCTGATGAGGAAAATATCACAGAACTCTCTTCCTATGCTACCTCGTAATGCTGCTCTCACGTTCATTCATGCATCACTCATACAAAACTTTTGCCAAGAACTCTTAATGACGGATAACAGAAGGGCTAAAATGCATTATAACTAGATAAATTCATATTAGAAAATGTGCTCATACAATAATAACTGCCAAAGAACAAGAGGATTCACCTGAGAGACGACAGACATTGTATCCCGCAGCACATCCCCTTGCGAGCCATTCCGCTGGGCCAATGGCGGCGGGGCCGATCCAAACCCCACGTACTTCCCTCCCTGGGATGGCGGGATTCCGTCCGGACGGGATTCATTCTCCGCCATTTTCCTAGCAAAGAAGCTCTCTTTATTAGCGGAAGATGCCTCCAGCTGCGCCCTTGTGTATATATCCTCCGTCGATCTAGATCTTGACGGCACCCCTCCTGTCCCACCTCCAATAATCCCAGGTCTAACATCGTTGGCCGACTGATTCCTTCTAATATCAACAGAACGATAGTCTTTACTGTCCCAGCTATCCCAGCTATCATTGCTCGAGCTCACCGACTGTCCAAGCGGCGGCTTCTTCGCACTAGCGCCGATCGTTTCCTTCTCTACGGGCGGGTCGCGCCATGGCCGGCCCTCAGCAATCGCCTGGATCCGATCGCGGTAGACGCCGGCAGCGTTTGTGTTGTACTTCGCCACGATGTCGGTCTCCTTCGGGATTCCATACTGCACCAAGAAGGCGTTGAGAAGATCATTTCCGCCGGCCTCCATCTTCTTAAGCTGTATCTCGGACCAAGAGTCCATGGTCACGGATCGGACGAAGCTGATGTGAACACCGAGGCCGCGATGCTTGCCGGAGCATTCAAGGCACATGAAGACGCCGTAGGAAACCGATGCCCACTGAGGATTCTTCTGCGAGCAGTCCACGCACGTTTTGTTACCCGTACGTGATTGGAGCTCTCGCAGCCGTCTCGACGCCGATGCCGCTGCCACCGCCATGGAATTGCTGTTGATTGACCGGATCTAGATCTGATTAGGAGAGATGGAGAAATAAGGCGTGAGAGGTTACTGGAGGGAAGCCCAAGATCGATTCATTCGCCGCAAACTCTTCCGTTAATTTCGGGTTCAGAATTCCGCGGGATGAGAAAGGAGGAAGGGAGAGAAGGTTGAAGGATTGCAGTCGGGACCGGGCCTCCCCTTCTTCCTCCTTCCCGGACTTTGGGGTCTTGCTCGCAAGGAATCCGCCCAGAAACCAGTTTTGGTTCGCTCATCTGGATTTAATACTGCCAATTGAGCCGCGTTTGGGATCATTTTTGTCTTGAGGCGGATTTACATTTCTATATTTAATACTTAAAAACATAATTTATATTTAACACCTAAATTTTAATCCATACCAGAGATCTTCTTCCTCATCTGATTGCACGAGCCTACGAGGTGAGGACTTTTAGGGAGGTCATGCCAACTAGTTGTAGCCCTAGCTAAGATCGGGCGAGCTTATGAGAAGCCATGGTAACTGAAATCATGAACAAGGTCCGTCAATGAGGATGTGCCGATATGGTGGGTCTGTCGATCACTTTTGATTGGCTAATCCCACGAGAAACTCTGACAGCTCGGATTGTAAGTAAGGTTTGCCGACTAGGTCGGTCGATATCACATGTGCATCAACTCAACTGAGCAGTCGGTCGTCGGACAAGCTGGACAAGATTATGTACTTTGGTACAAGACTTCGACTACTCGGTCATCGTCCTTAGTCGTTCTTTCTCTTTGAGATTTGTGCTAGCACTACTAATGCATACAAGTATGATTATATTTATAAACACTCAGAACACATAAAAAATATTTTAAAATTTTCAAAACCTTGTATATTTAATTTTTGAAACAAAAAATAAAAATATATAAAAAATACAAAATACATGTGTAGTTAAAACAATAAAAAAGTCATAAAAAATAAAATTGATCTAAAATAAATCCTAAATAGAATTTAAAATTTTCATTTATTTGGTCTGCTAATTTCATGTACAAACACGTTTGATCAATCACAAAATATGAGAATATAATAAAATCTGTGATTTATAATTAGAGAAATTACATATGCTGCATACGAAACAATAATATTTATAAAACTAATACCTAAGTGAATTGTTAAACTTCTGACAAATGCAAGCATACTTTAATTATCTATATTCATCATTTCAATGTGTTTGGTAGCATATTATTTATAATATTTAGTCATAAATTTAGCTTAAATTCAGCCCAAAATAAAAAATAACAGAAATTAAATCTAACTCTTCGTCAATTCAAAATCTTTCATGCTCAATCGATTTCTTTGTTTATTTTAGAACGTGAATTTAGATTTATTAAATTCAATTATGGTATGAATCGTAGCCAAATAGAGTCTTGTGAGAAAAAATTATTAAGCGTAAATCTATGGCGCAGTGAGAACTACAAACCTGTGAAGGTTTGGGTCGGCGAACTTGTGGAAAACGAGTTGGGTTGAGCGGCGTTGTAACTGAACAAGGTTGTGTTGTCGACCTCCACCGCGTAAAACACAATAAAATGGTTAGAAAATTGGGCGAGACGATGAGGTTTTGATGTGTTTGGGAAGGATTTTGGATGGGGACTGCAGCGGAGGTGAGGAGCAGCAATGGGAGTAAGTTGGATGGGAAGGTGGAAAAATTATTTCATACGGGCGGCGTATGTAGAGATGAAATACAGGCAATCCGTTCTCCACCGTTGATCAGAGCTTTCATCATTTTTTCTTAAATGGGTCCACCGAAATACAACTTTGGTCGGATCAATGGTGGAGATCAAATGACGCATGCATCTCTGCATCCGCCGTCCGTATAGAATAATTTTTCGGGAAGTTGACGCTTTATACATANTCCCGGACTTTGGGGTCTTGCTCGCAAGGAATCCGCCCAGAAGCCAGTTTTGGTGCGCTCATCTGGATTTAATACTGCCAAAGGAGCCGCGTTCGGGATCATTTTTGTCTTGAGGCGGATTTACATTTATATATTTAATACTTAAAAACTTAATTTATATTTAACACCTAAATTTTAATCCAAACCAGAGATCTTCTTCCTCATTGCTGATTGCACGAGCCTGCGAGGTGAGGACTTTTAGGGAGGTCATGCTAACTAGTTGTAGTCCTAGCTAAGATCGGGCAACCTTATGAGAAGCCATGTTAACCGAAATCATGAACAAAGTCTATCAATGGGGATGCGCCGATATGGTGGGTCTGTCGATCACTTTTGATTGGCTAATCCCACGAGAAACTCAGACAGCTCGTACTGTAAGTAAGGTTTGCCGACTAGGTCGGTCGATATCGCATGTGCATCAGCTCAACCGAGCGGTCGGTCGTCAAACAGGATGGACTAGATTATACACTTTGGTACGAGGCTTCGACTACTCGGTTATCATCCTCAGGGTCTGTTTGGGACAGCTGCAACTTATTGAATAATCTGCTGATAAGCTGATTAAAAATAATCTGATGATAAGCTAAATGCAGTGGCAATTACAAATATTTATTTTTATAAAAAAAGTCAGACCACTGCTAGAAAGCTGTCACCGCATCTAGATAAGTGCGTTATAAAAACGCTCAAAATGCATAAACTGTCAAAACGCAGTTTACCCAAACATACCAAGTGCATTTTTAAAACGTCACCGCACTAAATAAGCTGCCCCAAACGGACCCTTAGTTGTTCTTTCCCTTTGAGATTTGTGCTAGCACTACTAGTGCGTACAAGTATGATTATATTAATAAACACTCATAACACATAAAAAATATTTTGAATTTTTCAAAACCTTCTATATTTAATTTTTTAAACAATAAATAAAAATATATAAAAAATATAAAATACATGTGTAGTTAAAACAATAAAAAAAATTATAAAAAATAAAATTGATCCTAAATAAAATTTAAAAATTCATTTATTTGTTGTGCAAATTTCATGTACAAACACGTTTGATCAATCATAAAATATGAGAATATAATAAAATCTGTGATTTATAATTAGAGAAATTACATATGCTGCATCCAAAACAATAATATTTATAAAACCAATACCTAAGTGAATTGTTAAACTTCTGACAAATGCAAGCATACTTTAATTATTTATAGTCATCATTTCAATGTGTTTGGTAGCATATTATTTATAGTATTTAGTGATGAATTTAACTTAAATTCAGCCCAAAATAAAAAATAACAGAAATTAAATCTAACTCTTCCTCAATTCAAAATCTTTCATGCTCAACCGATTTCTCTGTTTATTTTACAACGTAAATTTAGATTTATTAAATTCAACTATGATATGAATTAACCTATTTAACGTAAATCTAAGTCGTAGCCAGAGAGAGTCTTGTGAGAAAAAAATTATTAAGCGTAAATCTATGGCACATCGAGGACAGTAAAGCGTTCCAGCGAAAGTTTGGGTCGGCGAACTTGTGAAAAACGAGTTGGGTTGAGCGGCTTTGCAACTGAACAAGGTTGTGTTTTCGACCACCACCGTGTAAAACACAATAAAATGGTTGGAAAATTGGGCGAGACAATGAGGTTTTGATGTGTTTGGGAACGATTTTGGATGGGGATTGCCAGCGGAGGTGAGGAGCGGCAATGGGAATAAGTTGGATGGGAAAAATTATTCCATACGAACGTCGCATGCAGAGATGCATGCGCCATCTGATCTTCATCGTTGATCAGAGCTTTCATCATTTTTTTTTTAAATGGGCCTACCGAAATACAACTTTGGTCTGATCAATGGTGGAGATCAGACGGCGGTATGGAATAATTTTTTGAGAAGGTGGCGCTTTGCAGGAGAAAAGGCCCATTAAGAGTGTCCTTTATATTATTATTATTTTTTTTTTAAGCCGTTACAAGTAGATAACATTATTTAAGAGACTCAATATGTAAAAACCCCTATTTAATTTTGTAGCCATCTTTAGCTTGTTTGTTCTTTGTTAGTGTTTATCGTAATTAATTATTGCATATATTTTGTCATTAAAATAGCCACAAGAACCGATTGATTTTATGCATATACATTCCTAAATAAGGCATGAATACATTTAATTTCTATTATATGAATTGTACAATAATAAGCATAATGGACTATTCGAGAACAAAAAATCTAAGTGCTACAAGTTCATGAGCATTCTATGCAGACACTTTTAAAAGTTTTTATTGGGAGTTTTTCTTTCAAATAAGAGTATAAATTAGTCGAGTAGAGTCGAGCTCAAGTTATTCTTAGCTTGAACTTGAGCTCGAGCTTAGTTCCACGAGCATGAGGTAGCTCACAAGTCAACTTATTTATTGTGAAAGAAATGATATTATTTCAAATTTATGATATAATTAAACAATAATTAAAATAAATAATTAGGAGATAAATAACAAGAATTCAATTGATATAAAATAAAAAATAAAATATTTTAAATATTTTTTAATAATTTATAGATAGAGCTTTGAGTTTATGTATAATCAGTGTATTATATATATATATATATATAATAGCTGGCTTTTAAGCTAACTAATCAAGGTAGGGTTATCTTGAACTTGGTTCATCTGATCATTAAGCCAGCTAGAGCTCCCTCATGAGTATGTATACTGGGCTCCCTTACACCCCTACTTCAAAATGTTTCTTCATTACATAGCTCCCGGGAAGATGAATACCTCTCATTTGAACATCCTCCTCGATGTTCAAGCTGAATTTAGTTCTATGATTTTAATAAATAAAAAATTCAATCTCTTTCTCAAAAATATCTAAAATGAAGTAAAATATTGAAAATATGAGTTTTTTTAATATAATTTATAATTGATAATATTGTTTATGATTATCACATACAATAATCAATTTAAGATAATTTTATTTTTAATACTTATTAGATAGTTTAACTTAGCCCTAAGCCTGATAAAAACTTAAAATTAGAATACTATATGCTTTTTATTAATGATATACTTCTACAAGTTTATTATATTTAAATTAGCTTTTTATCAAATATTTTATTATAAATATCATTATTTTTAAAAGTGGAATATTGATAATATTACACAACAAGTTATCTTTTAAAATCATTTCATATGGCACATACTATATAGCCAATAAAATTTTGACATGTCATGTAATTTGCGTAGCCGTCCGATTGGTTTTACGTGAAGCACAAGATCAGTTGCCAACTCAGCGATCCGATCCGGTCAATTAAAACCAATAACATCCAATGCCGGTCTCCTACAAATACAAAACAATGAATTGGCTTCTCACCATCGTCAAAAACCTGTACTTTCGTCGAATTCTTCGATATGGCCCCAAAAGCTGAGAAGAAGCCCGCGGAGAAGAAGCCCGTCGAAGAGAAGCCCGCCGAGAAGGCTCCAGCGGAGAAGAAGCCCGCCGAGAAGAAGCTCAAGGCGGAGAAACGTGCGGCAAGGGATGTTGCCGCCGGGGAAAAGAAGAGAAAGAAGGCGAAGAAGGGATCCGAAACCTACAAAATCTACATCTTTAAGGTTCTGAAGTGTGCATCCTGACATCGGGATCTCCAGCAAGGCGATGAGCATTATGAATTCCTTCATCAATGACATCTTCGAGAAGCTGGCTCAGGAATCATCTCGCCTCGCTCGCTACAACAAGAAACCCACCATTACATCTCGTGAGATCCAGACCTCTGTCCGCCTTGTTCTTCCCGGTGAGCTCGCTAAGCACGCTGTTTCTGAAGGAACCAAGGCTGTCACAAAGTTCACCAGTTCTTAAGCTGCCTGTGTGGTTGATTGATGCGAATACTTTTTAAAATGGGAGTAGATTTGATTTTTGTTTAAATTTATTGTCATCTTTTAATTTTTGCTTTTAGATCAATAGAATGTGGTTCTGTTGGTAAATTTGATGATGTGGTATATGACGGCTTAAAGTTGTATTAATGCTGATGCAAAGAATGATAAAAATGTTTTGTTTTTTTATACAACTCAGCGTCTCCGTTCTGAAGGTTTTTCATTGTGATTTGAGAATTGCTAAGGTTATTGTCTTTTGCCTTCTATTGAGTTGTTATTTACGTTAATGAGTTGATCAGCAAGCTATAAATAAATTGATTCATCATTTATTTAAGTTAAATTTTGATATATTCTTTAACTATGTTTCTTTATAAGTTGAATCTGGGATAATCGAATTCAAATTTGGGCAGGTTGTTGATTTTGAAGCCTAATTTATGTGATTCTTATTCTATTTTCTTTAACGCCAAGTTCTTATATTTCTTTCCCTTAAATTGAATTTTGATTCCTGACAAGCCAGTAATCAAGAATGAAAGACAACTGATTTCATTAAAATATGAGGAAAGATTTTCTTTCAGACCTTAAAGTAGCACTCGCAGCATGTTCACGAACGATTACACTCAAATTATACTACATAAACGGGGATCAATAGATTTAGATGACATCAACTGAGTATTTTTATAACTTAATAAACTGCTCTGCTATAACTACTGGTATTAAAGACGCTGAGCAGATTTCACAAGCTCCTCGCTAAAAGTCCACAATTGTTTTGCAAGCTTTTCATTCTCTGCAAGATCGCTGGGCTCCTTCTCGTTGCAATCAAGGAAGTATTTCCCTGTTATGCCTTTAAGGCTTGGATGCATAGCCACATAGCAAGATGTTGCTGCTCCCTGCGAAATGTTAAAATTTCTACGTGAATCGTATGTTAAAAAAATTACTCTTTTGAAACCTTATAAGCTAAGAAATGGTCATTTTTAAAATCATTTGTCAGGAAAGTTAATCTTTTGAAATCTTATAAGCTAACAAAATATCTTTTTTAAATCATTTGTTAGGAAAATTACATCTTTGAAACTCATTCAGTATTCTTAGAAGAGATTCAAACCTGCGGTACGTTCTTCCAAAACATGTGGGTTAATATTTTCAGCACCTCTACAAAAAAGAATTGTGTTTTAGAGAATTCAGGATTTGTCATATACTTAAAGAAAATTGGTTTATTTCACTGAGCCAGTGATTTGAGAATTTCTGTGGAATTTACTCATTTGAAATAGAGAGTGCCGCATTAAATCCGTCATGATTAATCCTGGATGAACAGAGTTTGCAGTTACATTGGCTCCTTCATCCTGCATGTATCTTGATGAGAAATTTATACTACTGTTTTATTTGGATTTAAAATTTATTTGGCTGAGAAATTACTTTTAGGCGCCTAGACAGCTCCTTTGCATGCAAAATGTTAGCAAGCTTAGATTGCCCGTAAGCCTTCTTTTCGTTGTACCTGATCATTAAAAGGAGTTGAAGAAAAATCAATCTTTTCATTAAGGCTATAAATCTCAGATCAAGAAATTTAAGCCCATGAAAGGTAGCTACCAGATCTATAAGGTGTTGCTGGCAAGACCTGAGATTTAAATTATTAGAATTAGTAAATCCTGTAAATCCACAATTTACTAAATCCAGAATGGGTTAAATCTGGAAAATCGATTGGCAACGAATTGAATAAATCCTGCATATCTAGTGAAAAAGTTTGACAATTAACGAGTGCGCCAATTGCACCTTTTAAATTTGAAGGGCAAGGATTTAAATCCACTGATTCATCAGATTTATTAAATCCGAGATTCATGGCTGAAATTCATGATATCCGGATTTATGACATCCCAAGATTTATTTTGTCCAAAATGATTGTCCACTTAAATCCTGCCTAAATCCCATCACAAGTCACTTGCCAGACAACCCTTAACAGTTATAAATGGTATAAAAATTTCGAACTTTTGTGTTCACACACCTAGACCGATCATTAATTCCATCAAATCTTATCCCTTCCGGATAAGTATGAAGGTGTGCTATAGAAGACAAGTTCACAATCCGGCCTTCAATGCCGGTCTCTTTCGCTGTTCGTTTGATTTTCTCCAGGAGAAGATTGGTCAGGTAGAAATGCCCTAATGATACAACAAAAAGAAATTATGATATTGAAACTCTTATAGTAATTATAAAAAAATTATTCTATAACACTTAATATCATAATAGTTAAAAATACATAGCATAATCTACCAACCAAGATGATTGGTCGCAAATTGCATCTCCACTCCATCCTCTGAAAGTTGGAAAGGGCAGAACATCACACCGGCATTGTTTCTGAAAATACATGAAAAAGTTAATAACTTTATTTTAAAATTTTAATTTTTTTCATCGTTTTTTACATTTTTGCAGAGAAACTCTATTAACTTACATTAAGATGTTCAGAGGGAGGTTAGTCGCAATAAAATTATCAGCAAATTCTCTCACAGACTTGAGAGAATTGAGGTCCAGTTTCATAGTTTCAACACGAGCTGCTGAATTGCTCGAAACTATTTTCTTCTTCGCCTCGTTCGCAGCTTCCATATTCCTGGCAGCAATAATGACTTGCGCTCCTCTCTGCGCCATCACTCTCGCTGTCTCAGCTCCTATCCCACTTGCCCCTCCTACATCTCACATGTAATTATATAAGCGCAATTCCCATCCATATCCCACAATTCTTACGTATTTACACTCCTAACATCTAAAGTTTGATAATTTATATCTGTAATATTTTTTGGTGTCATAAACAAGACGAGCTTCACTCTTAATAGTGATATTTTTTATGTACTATTAAAGTCTTGAATATGATACATAAATTTGGAAGTAAAAGCGTAAATAGATAAGATTTGTGAGATAACTTTAAACCATATGTTGCTATCAATTAAGACCGAATAGGAGGTCAAATTTTAAATAAATGAAGTGGGACAGTTTATGCAATCAAGAAAATAAATCGGCCATCAAACAACTGCTCAATAAAAGCATTAATTTTACGATTTATATAAAAACAGTAATTTTTAGGGGTATAATTGTCCACTTTCGACATAATCTGGTTTCTCCCTTGATTTCTTTAAACTAAAACAAAATAAATAGACAAGATTTTGGTTGGGGGGTCATGGAAACAAATCACTAAATTGCTTAAACTGTCTAAGAAAAATCTCCAAAAAAATTTCAGAAAAATCCAGTCTGAAAAACTGTAACAGAGAAGAAGAATATTATCAGAATGGATTACAAAAACCAGAGAGAAGAAAAGACCTGTAATTATAACAGTGAGATTAGATGCATCGATGCCCTCAGTAACTTGCTCGGCCGTGGTTGCTGAGCCGAAGCCGCTGGGACCCGGCCATCCAGTCACCAGAGAAATAATTCCTACCATTTTTTCCCTTCTCACTTAAACTAAATAAATATTTCAGAGTTTTTGCAAAGAAAGAATGAAGAGATTGCAGAGAAGAAGAAGAGGAAGGAGGAGGGACTGTGGGGAGAGTGTGGGGAGCGTGAAGAAATCATTTATGGGGCGGGAGTGGCGGTGGTTCGGTTGAAGTTGGAGGGCATTGGGAGAGTCATTAATTTTGTTTAATGGCTCCTTAATATTTAAGTTTCTTTATGTGCTTTTGTAAGAGTTTTTATTAAAAAATAAACACATTTGAAAAAGAAAAAGTTTATTTTGAAGTAGTATAGGCGTCGCAACAATTCTATATAATTTGATTTTGACATATATAATTTGTTTAAATTAAATACTTATGTGCACCAATGGATAGTATGCATATATTTTTTCCTACTAGAACATTTTTAATAACAAATAAATCTTANGTAAAAACCCCTACTTTATTTTGTAGCCATCTTTAGCTTGTTTGTTTTTTGTTAGTGTTTATCGTAATTAATTATTCCATATAATTTGTCATCAAAATAGCCACAAGAACCGATTGATTTATGCATATCCATTCCTAAATAAGGCATAAATACATTTAATTTCTATTATATGAATTGTACAATAATAAGCATAATGGACTCTTCAAGAACAAAAAATCAAAGTGCTACAAGTTCATGAGCATTCCATGCAGGCACTTTTATAAGTTTTTATTGGGAGTTTTTTCTTTCAAATAAGGGTATAAATTAGTCGAGTAGAGTCGAGCTCAAGTTATTCTTAGCTTGAACTTAAATGTATTTATGTGTGTGTGTCTATATATATATATAATAGCTGGCTTTAAGCTAACTAATCAAGGTAGGGTTATCTTGAACTTGGTTCATCTGATCATTGAGCCAGCTAGATGTCACGCTCCGTCATATTCGAGAAATCATCAAGACGAGCACCGAATGGAATATTCTAGAAATGGTCAAAGTATAGAGAGTCATCAGAGGGGCTCTAGAAGATTCCACCACATTCCGGAGAGAGCAAGAAGAAAAAGTGTATGTACATAAGAATAGTCTAAGAGATAAAATATTATATTATAATTTAGAAGCTTTTCTTGGACATGGAATAGTCTCACATTGGCTAGATGAAAGGTCAAAGATATGGAGGAGGCTATAAATAGTAGCTCCTCCCCTCATTTGTAATTACCCAAGCATTGAATCAAAAGCATTCAAGTATTCAATGCAAAGTATTCATTTCTCTCTATTATTCTTCTTAAGAGTACTTGGGGCTCATAAGTCCAGTGTTATGAGGGGTAATGCTGATTTAGTGCTAAGAAAGAGCGCTAAAGCCGCACGGGTGACTTGAGGAAAGTTAGTCCGTGACAGTTGGTATCAGAGCTTTGGTTCGAGGGAATGGCGAAAAGCGTCAAGGAGCACGTGATGGAGTCGGAAGCCACTAATGTGGAGTCATCTCAAG
>JXCR01036046.1:86852-100783 GCA_002079205.1 Phalaenopsis hybrid cultivar
TGTGTGTGTGTCTATATATATATATAATAGCTGGCTTTAAGCTAACTAATCAAGGTAGGGTTATCTTGAACTTGGTTCATCTGATCATTGAGCCAGCTAGATGTCACGCTCCGTCATATTCGAGAAATCATCAAGACGAGCACCGAATGGAATATTCTAGAAATGGTCAAAGTATAGAGAGTCATCAGAGGGGCTCTAGAAGATTCCACCACATTCCGGAGAGAGCAAGAAGAAAAAGTGTATGTACATAAGAATAGTCTAAGAGATAAAATATTATATTATAATTTAGAAGCTTTTCTTGGACATGGAATAGTCTCACATTGGCTAGATGAAAGGTCAAAGATATGGAGGAGGCTATAAATAGTAGCTCCTCCCCTCATTTGTAATTACCCAAGCATTGAATCAAAAGCATTCAAGTATTCAATGCAAAGTATTCATTTCTCTCTATTATTCTTCTTAAGAGTACTTGGGGCTCATAAGTCCAGTGTTATGAGGGGTAATGCTGATTTAGTGCTAAGAAAGAGCGCTAAAGCCGCACGGGTGACTTGAGGAAAGTTAGTCCGTGACAGTTGGTATCAGAGCTTTGGTTCGAGGGAATGGCGAAAAGCGTCAAGGAGCACGTGATGGAGTCGGAAGCCACTAACGTGGAGTCATCTCAAGGGTGAGGTCGCCAGGAGCAAAGGGACCCCGTTGCACCCAAGCCACATGGAAGGTCTAATGAGATCATGCATAGCTTTGATTCACTCCTTGCTCGGATGGAGGAGGTAATGAATCGCATGGAGGGCCAAGTAGAGAACCTTGGCCAAAGGGTTGATGGACTCGAGGAGGAGGACGTCACCATCCATTCAACAATCAGAGATATGATGCTCCAACTTAAGGAAACCTTAATGGATCAAGTGGCTAAGTTGCAGGAGGATTTTATGGGGAAGCTCTAAGAGGTGCGAAGTGCCTATAAGGAAGAGATGAGCGACATGCGTGCTAGCTTGGAGGAAATGTTTGGGGACATTTTGTTGTGCAAGAAGGCACTTGCGTCATCCATAAGCCATCCCACTTTCAAATCCAGGAGGATTGAATTTCCAAAACCTATGAGTTTTGGAGGTATTCACAACGCGAAGGAAGTAGACAACTTCATATGGGGACTAGAGCAATACTTTGGAGCGATGAGGATTGCCGACGAAGATGCAAAAATTCAATTTGCTTCTCTTTATCTCTCAGATATCGCTATGCTTTGGTGGAGAAGAAGAAAAGGAGATGTAGAGAGAGGTTTGTGCATCATGTCCACTTTCAATGACTTCAGGAGAGAGCTAAAGAAACAGTTCTATCCCGAGAATGCTGAAGACGAGGCTCGAGCCTGGTTGCGAAAGCTTAGGCAAGAAGGCTTGATTCAAGACTACATCAAAGAGTTTACAAGCCTAGTTCTTGAAATTCCAGATATATTAGATAAGGATGCTCTCTTCAACTTCATGGATGAGCTTCAACATTGGGCGAAGACCGAGCTTAGGAGGCGAGGAGTGCAAGATCTTGCTACTGTCATCGCAGTTGCCGAAAGCTTGGTTGATTATTCAAAGGAGCCTAGAAAGCCTGAAGATAAGAAGAGTTGCAACATCAAAGGTGAGGATGACAAAGGCTAAAATAAGGAAGAGAAACATCGTGAATAAACTCCAACAAAGGCAAGGGACAAGGGGAAGACCAACAACAAGCCATATCAAAACCGCTGCTTTCTTTGTGAAGGACCTCATTGAGCAAGGGATTGCCCTCAAAAGAAGGCCCTCAACTCTCTCCTTGCAAACCATAAAGAATAAAGTGACAGGGAAAATGACATGGAGGCACACGTGGGATCTCTTTAACAACTGAATGCAATGCAAGCTCCAACAAAACCATAAGGGAAGGGGTTACTCTTTGTGGAGATATCAATAGGAGGGAAGACTACCAGGGCAATGGTAGATACGGGGGCTTCCCACAACTTCATCTCCAGTAATGAAGCAAAAAGATTGGGGTTGCAGATGACTAAAGAAGGGGGCTCTATCAATGTCGTCAACTCAGCAGAGATGCCGATCGACGGAGTGGCTAAGGGAGTCAAGACCAACATTGGGGCATGGTCAGGTAATCTAGATTTCTCTGTCATTCATTTGGATGATTACAAAGCTGTCCTAGGAATGAACTTCTTAGAGCAAGCAAGAGCATTTCCAATGTCATTTGCCAATAGCCTGTGCATCACAGAAGGGAGTCTAGCTTGCTCAATACCGATAATAAGGTTAAGCAAGCAAGGATCCAAAACGCTATCGGCAATCCAGTTCAGGAATGACATTTCATAGAATAAGGGGGGACAAGTTGGCTACCCTTTATACCAATGAAGGAGAAAAGTCCCAAAGAGTTGGGGTGCCAAGGAACGTGGTGGAGGCAAGAGATAAGCAGCCGGCCAGGAAGACGTGTTGCACCAAGGAGAAGCCAAAGATTGCCAAGCATGGGGGCAAATCAAAGAGACAGTTTCGAAGGTGCAGGGGAATCCACAATGAGGGCATTGTGGGTTTAAGTGGGGGAGAGTGTCACGCTCCGCCATATTTGAGAAATCATCAAGACGAGCACAAGATGGAAGATTATAGAGATGGTCAAAATATAGGGAGTCATCAAAGGGGCTCTAGAAGATTCCACCACATTTCAGAGAGAGCAAGAAGGAAAAGCCTTAAAGAGAATTTAAGAATAACTTAGCATGTTCTAGAGTTATGTATGTACATAAGAATAGTTTAAGAGATAAAATATTATATTTTTATCTAGAAGCTTCTCTTGGACATGAAATAGTCCCACATTGGCTAGATGAAAGACCAAAGACATGGAGAAGGCTATAAATATGAGCTCCTCCCCTCATTTGTAATTACCCAAACATTAAATCAAAAACATTCAAGTATTCAAGTGCAAAGTATTCATTTCTCTCTATTATTCTTCTTAAGAGTGTTTGAGGCTCATAAGTCCATTGTTGTGATGGGTAAGGCTGATTTAGTGTTAAGAACGAGCACTAAAGCTGCACGGGTGACTCGAGGAAAGGTAGTCCGTGACATAGAGCTCCCTCATGAGTAGACTTGGCTCCCTTACACCCCTACTTCAAAATGTGTCTTCATTACACAGCTCCCGGGAAGATGAATGCCTCTCATTGAAACATCATTATCGATGTTCAAGTTGAATTTAGTTCTATGATTTTAATAAATTAAAAATTCAATCTCTTTTCTCAAAAATGTCTAAAATGAAGTAAAATATTGAAAATATGAGTTTTCTTAATATAATTTATAATTGATAATATTCTTTATGATTATCATATACAATAATCAATTTAAGATAATTTTATTTTTAATACTTATTAGATAGTTTAACTTAGCCCTAAACCTAATAATAACTTAAAATTAGAATACTATATGCTTTTTATTAATGATAGACTTCTACAAGTTTATTATATTTAAATTAGCTTTTTATCAAGTATTTTATTATAAATATCATTATTTTTAAAAGTGGAATATTGATAATATTACACAACAAGTTATCTTTTAAAATCATTTCATATGGCACATACTATATAGCCAATAAAATTTTGACATGTCATGTAATTTGCGTAGCCGTCCGATTGGTTTTACGTGAAGCACAAGATCAGTTGCCAACTCAGCGATCCGATCCCGTCAATTAAAACCAATAACATCCAATGCCGGTCTCCTATAAATACAAAACTATGAATTGGCTTCTCACCATTGTCAAAAACCTGCACTTCGTCGAATTCTTCGATATGGCCCCAAAAGCAGAGAAGAAGCCCGCCGAGAAGAAGCCCGTCGATGAGAAGCCCGCCGAGAAGGCTCCAGCGGAGAAGAAGCCCGCCGAGAAGAAGCTCAAGGCGGAGAAACGTGCGGCAAGGGATGTTGCCGCCGGGGAAAAGAAGAGAAAGAAGGCGAANAGATGTTGCCGCCGGGGAAAAAAAGAAAAAGAAGGCGAAGAAGGGATCCGAAACCTACAAAATCTACATCTTCAAGGTTCTGAAGCAGGTGCATCCTGATATTGGGATCTCCAGCAAGGCGATGGGCATTATGAATTCCTTCATCAATGACATCTTCGAGAAGCTGGCTCAGGAATCATCTCGCCTCGCTCGCTACAACAAGAAACCCACCATTACATCTCGTGAGATCCAGACCTCTGTCCGCCTTGTTCTTCCCGGCGAGCTCGCTAAACACGCTGTTTCTGAAGGAACCAAGGCTGTCACAAAGTTCACCAGTTCTTAAGCTGCCTGAGTGGTTGATTGATGCGAATACTTTTTAAAATGGGAGTAGGTTTGATTTTTATTTAAATTTATTGTCATCTTTTAAGTTTTGCTTTCAGATCAATAGAATGTGGTTCTGTTGGTAAATTAAATGATGTGGTATATGACGGCTTAAAGTTGTATTAATGTTGATGCAAAGAATGATAAAAATGTAATTGTTTTTTTTTTATACAACTCATCGTCTCCGTTCTGAAGGTATTTTCTTTTTTTAAATCTTTTCAAGGTGATTTGAGAATTGCTTAGTTTATTGTGTTTTGGCTTCTATTGAGTTATATACGTTAATGAGTTGATCAGCAAGCTATACATAAATTGATTCATCATTTATTTAAGTTAAATTTTGATTTATTCTTCAACTATGCTTCTTTTATAAGTTAAATCTGGTCTAATATGGGATAATTGAATACTTAAAATAGCCCAATTTTACTTCAAATTAGGGCAGGTTGTTGATTTTGAAGCCTAATTTATGTGATTCTTATTTTATTTTCTTTAACGCCAAGTTCTTATATTTCTTTCCCTTCAAAATTGAATTTTGATTCCTGACAAGCCAATAATCAAGAATGAAAGACAACTGATTTCATTAAAATATGAGGAAAGATTTTCCTTCAGACCTTAAAGTAGCACTCGCAGCATGTTCACGAACGATTACACTCAAATTATACTACATAAACGGGGATCAATAGATTTAGATGACATCAACTGAGTATTTTTATAACTGAGTTAATAAACTGCTCTGCTATAACTACTGGTATTAAAGACGCTGAGCAGATTTCACAAGCTCCTCGCTAAAAGTCCACAATTGTTTTGCAAGCTTTTCATTGTCGGCAAGATCGCTGGGCTCCTTCTCGTTGCAATCAATGAAGTATTTCCCTGTTATGCCTTTAAGGCTTGGATGCATAGCCACATAGCAAGATGTTGCTGCTCCCTGCGAAATGTTAAAATTTTTACGTGAATCGTATGTTAAAAAAATTACTCATTTGAAACCTTAGAAGCTAACAAATGGTCATTTTTAAAATCATTTGTCAGGAAAGTTAAATCTTTTGAAATCTTGTAAGCTAACAAAAGATCATTTTTAAATCATTTGTTAGGAAAATTACATCTTTGAAACTCATTCAGTATTCTTAGAAGAGATTCAAACCTGCGGTACGTTCTTCCAAAACATGTGGGTTAATATTTTCAGCACCTCTACAAAAGAGAAGTGTGTTTTAGAGAATTCAGGATTTGACATATACTTGAAGAAAATTGATTTATTTCACTGAGCCAGAGATTTGAAAATTTCTGTAGAATTTACTCATTTGAAATAGAGAGTGCCGCATTAAATCCGTCATGATTAATCCTGGATGAACAGAGTTTGCAGTTACATTGGCTCCTTCATCCTGCATGTATCTTGATGAGAAATTTATACTAATGTTTTATTTGGATTTAAAATTTATTTCGCTGAGAAATTACTTGTAGGCGCCTAGACAGCTCCTTTGCATGCAAAATGTTAGCAAGCTTAGATTGCCCGTAAGCCTTCTTTTCGTTGTACCTGATCATTAAAAGGAGTTGAAGAAAAATCAATCTTTTCATTAAGGCTATATATCTCAGATCAAGAAATTTAAGCCCATGAAAGGTAGCTACCAGATCTATAAGGTGTTGCTGGCAAGACATGTGAGATTTAAATTATTAGAATTAGTAAATCCTGTAAATCCAGAATTTACTAAATCCTGAATGAGTTAAATCTGGAAAATCGATTGGCAACGAATTTAGTAAATCCTGCATATCTAGTGAAAAAGTTTGACAATTAACGAGCTGCGCCAATTGCACCTTTTAAATTTGAAGGGCAAGAATTTAAATCCACTGATTCATCGGATTTATTAAATCCGAGATTCATGGCTGAAATTCATGATATCCGGATTTATGACATCCCAAGATTTATTTTGTCCAAAATGATTGTCCACTTAAATCCTGCCTATATCCCATCACAAGTCACTCGCCAGACAACCCCTAACAGTTATAAATGGTATAAAAATTTCGAACTTTTGTGTTCACACACCTAGATCGATCATTAATTCCATCAAATCTTATCCCTTTCGGATAAGTATGAAGGTGTGCTATAGAAGACAAGTTCACAATCCGGCCTTCAATGCCGGTCTCTTTCGCTGTTCGTTTGATTTTCTCCAGGAGAAGATTGGTCAGGTAGAAATGCCCTAATGATACAACAAAAATAGAATATTATATTGAAACCCTTTAGTAATTATTAAAAATTATTCTATAACACTTTATATCATAATAGCTAAAAATACATAGCATAATCTACCAACCAAGATGATTGGTCGCAAATTGCATCTCCACTCCATCCTCTGAAAGTTGGAAAGGGCAGAACATCACACCGGCATTGTTTCTGAAAATACATGAAAAAGTTAATAACTTTATTTTAAAATTTTAATTTTTTTCATCATTTTTTACTTTTTTGCAGAGAAACACTATTAACTTACATCAAGATGTTCAGAGGGAGGTTAGTCGCAATAAAAGTATCAGCAAATTCTCTCACAGACTTGAGAGAATTGAGGTCCAGTTTCATAGTTTCAACACGAGCTGCTGAATTGCTCGAAACTATTTTCTTCTTCGCCTCGTTCGCAGCTTCCATATTCCTGGCAGCAATAATGACTTGCGCTCCTCTCTGCGCCATCACTCTCGCTGTCTCAGCTCCTATCCCACTTGCCCCTCCTATATATCACATATAATTATATAAGCGCAATTTCCATCCATATCCCACAATTCTTACGTATTTACACTCTTAACATCTAAAGTTTGATAATTTATATTTGTAATATTTTTTGGTGTCATAAACAAGACGAGCTTCACTCTTATAAGTGATATTTTTGATGAACTATTAAAGCCTTGAATATGATACATATATTTGAAAGTAAAAGCGTAAATAGATAAGATTTGTGAGATAACTTTAAACTATATGTTGTTATCAATTAAGACAGAACAGGAGGTTAAATTTTAAGTAAATGAAGTGGGGCGGTTTATGTAATCAATAAAAAAAATCGACCATCCAACAACTGCTCAATAAAAGCATTAATTTTTACGATTTATATAAAAACTGTAAATTTCAGCGGTACAATTGTCCACTTTGGACAAAATCTGGTTTCTCCCTTGATTTCTTTAAACTAAAACAAAAGAAATGGACAAGATTTTGGTTGGGGAGTCATGGAGGCAAATCACTAAATTGCTTAAACTGTCTAAGAAAAATCTCCAAAAATTTTCAGAAAAATCCAGTCTGTAGAACTGTAACAGAGAAGAAGAATAATATCAAAATGGATAAAAAAAAAACAGAGAGAAGAAAAAGAGAAGAAAAGACCTGTAATTATAACAGTGAGATTAGATGCATCGATGCCCTCAGTAACTTGCTCGGCTGTGGTTGCTGAGCCGAAGCCGCTGGGACCCGGCCATCCAGTCACCAGAGAAATAATTCCCACCATTTTTTTTCCTTCTCTCTTAAACTCAATAAATATTTCAGAGTTTCTGCAAAAGAGAATGAAGAGATTGCAGAGAAGAAGAAGAGGAAGGAGGAGGGAGTGTGGGGAGAGTGTGGGGAGCGTGAAGAAATCATTTATGGGGCGGGAGTGGCGGTGGTTCGGTTGAAGTTGGAGGGCATTGGGAGAGTCATTAATTTTGTTTAATGGCTCCTTAATATTTAAGTTTCTTTATGTGCTTTTGTAAGAGTTTTTATTAAAAAAATAAACACATTTGAAAAAGAAAAAGTTTATTTGGAAGTAGTATATAATTTGATTTTAATTTGATTTTGACATATATAATTTGTTTAAATTAAATGCTTATGTGCACCAATGGATAGTATGCATATATTTTTTCCTACTAGAACATTTTTAATAACAAATAAATCTTAAATAGTAGCTTATATATTTTCTTTGCATTCACATTAATCGACTACAAAAGTCACAATTTGTTTATAACATTCAAAGTTAAGTATAAAACTACAGTTGATTGCTATAATAGCAACTATGCTACACAAACTGTAATTCGTGACTACAACCATGGTATTTGGCTACAAAAGTCGCAATTGGTTGCTATAACAGTCGTAGTTAACTACAATAATTGTTGGTGATGGTGGATAATAAATGGTGATCATTCATCTGCACTGCTCTTCAAGAGTAACGCCTTATTTGCTAGATCACTCTTCTCTTCTCCTCCTCTCTTAAAGTTAAGAATGAATATTTATTTATAGGTTTTTAAAGGAGCATTTTGATAAATATAGTAAGAATCTCAAAACTTTTCAACAGATGGTCCACATCAATTTTCTTCATCATAGACAGTTTTTTAACTTTTAAGTGTCTTAAAGACTTCATAATTAGATGATTTTTATCTCATTTGATTCCTCTCATCGATGTACTCGATTTAATCATAAATATGTCAAATTTCGAGTTTGATTGGCCCTCCATCTAATGTTCTAAAGTTTCAAATTGCACTCTAAATATTTGATATGGGCTGAATTGAATTCTCATTAAATCATTTTCATTGTCATTGGGCTTGTATTAGTGAATGATCTGTTTAACTGTAACATTATTGAAAACATAACTTGAATGATTCTGAATTTGAATAAGCAAAAATTCTTACAAAAAAATGCATCAATATTCAGGCTTGATTATATAAATTTTTGATGATGTATTATATATATTATTTATAAATGGTCGTAATACTTGATTAATATAAGTTTTCATTTATTTGTAATGTTCATAACTAATGGACTACATGGTATCATCTTTTTTGTTTTTTTTTTAATTATAATTGAATTCTTTTTTTCAGCCATTTTAATTAAAAATAAATTATTTTCAATAAAACAAACTTTTGGTATTTCATATTTTTTAAATGAAAATCACCCAAGTCCATAGTTTGCCTCCACTTTTCACAACTATGGAGGTTGTCATTGCCATGGCCATTGAGCCTCTGTACTGTCATTATTATGGATTGCAGCCTTCCATCATCACCATATATGATATTCGATAAAAATAAAAATAACTATATTTGAATTATCAAACATATTTTGATTTTAAGCCAAAATATAAATAAACTAAAATAGAAATTAAAATAATAAAAAAGTGGTCCCAACTATCCCCAAAATTTGTATACTTTGAGAGGTTCCCTCCATCCAAAGACACACACACACACCAATTTCACTGTTAGTGAGTTGTGAATCTTAAATTTGGTTTAATTATCAACCTACTTTTATGATAAAATAATTATAGAAGATGGGAGGGGTGGAGCCTACCTCAAACTATTCATATATATTCAAATTTCTCAAAGAATTTGGCTTGGCCATATTGATGTCTACTTGATATAAATAGATATTATTGGAGAGACAAGGACAATGAATTCACCATGATCACAATAGACTATCCAAATCCATTATAGCCAAGTAATGAGATAGGATCTCACCTAGGTCTATTTGTCCAAGCTCGGGGACTATTAATCTAAAGGACTACTTGTTATAAGTTAATATGAAAAATANAGGGACTATTAATCTAAATGACTACTTGTTATAAGTTAATATGAAAAATAGTAGGGACTTTGTGACAAACAGAAAGGTTATAAAAATATTTAAAATGATGTTTTAGAGAGATTTAGTGCTTGAGGTAAATCTCAAGGGAAATTTAAAAAGTTTTTGCCTAGATTCTTATAATAGAAGGAAAGATCTAGTCGATGGCATGACTTATTTTGAATCGGCCTCCTATTTGATAAAAATAAATGATACATTAAAATGTCATTTGTACTTGATCATCTTTAAGAAATTGCCCCTCTGATAGTTCTCCAATATTTTTGTTAGAAATAATAATGAAAATTTTCAAGTTCAAGTCTTTATAACTCGTTTTATTTGCACCCCAAAGCTATTGAGAAGCTCATAAGTCCCACTGACAAATAAAAAAGAACTAAAAAAAATGTTATATAAATTTATTAATTGCTTCTATTAGGTGACATTGAATGTCAAAGGCCTCTAATATGCAGTCACTCACATTGGTCATATAAAGAATGATCCTTCAACTATGCTTGAAAATTAAAACAATGTAAAATAATAGAAATATTGAAACTTGCCAAAAATTACATAGATACAAAAGAATGTACCTAAGAGGAGATATCAAAGCCCCAAAAAAGAATGAAGGTCATGGTGACATTGCTACCCACCAAGTAGGAATAAAGGTCAATTTAATAAGCAAAAAATTATCATATATCATGAAGCGCATCAAGAGCAATGAACACATCCATTAATTTGAGAAATTATCTAGCACGTAAACTAACTTGGTCGTCTTTTATTTAAAAATAATTCATCGATAGTCACTAGGAATATCAATTTTCCCGCTTCGCATGTCTCCTATGCCCACTTGGTAAACAAGATTAAGGATACTAAATATTTTTTTATCAGCCATCAATGTTATTTTTGCAATCACAAATATATAACTCAAAAAAATATGCTGTTCTTTTTATAAAGAACACAATGACCATCAAGAGGTTTTTTGATAGCTCCATAAGCTAGAAGAACTTATTAAAGTAGAAAAGCTAAAAGAGTTTATAACTGCTGAAAATGAAAGACCAATTTCAAATAAAAATGAACTCAGGAATGAATCCACTCTAATGCAAGTTATTTAAGTCACAAGAATGTTAGGTTTAGTGCAGCCGAAGTAAGACAATGCACCATATGCTTAAGTGACGAGTTGTGGGCGCCTAAGCGCCCACATAAGGTGTGCTCACAGAAAAGCTGGTGCCTATGCGCTCAGTTTCCACTTTGGTGCTGGTTTGTTGTTGAGAGGATGGCACTTAGGCACACAAAAGTTGGCGCATAAACTCCTATGCACTAGGAGTAGTTATCACGAGTGCATAAGCGCCCAACTTGGGTGTTCGATACAAAGACATTGGTGCATAGACACTTATGCACCAGGAGAAGTTATCACAAAATTTTATTTTTAATCCCATGTTCAAGTAGCGTAAATTGGTGTTCCTGGGCGAGGTTTCTTTAACAAGTTCTTGCTAAATGAGAGAAGTGTCGGAGAAGAGGATTTATGGGATCAGAGTGTGTTTTTTCCCATCATATTGAACTAGGAAAGGTTTGGAGTGAGTCATGTAAGCTTTCTTGTGTGTAGAAAGAAAAATGCTACGAGTCCTGTTAGGTATGGCTTATATACCAGATAAGGGACAGATGCTATAGCAGAACAGAGCGGGCCAGCAAAGCGGAGCAGAGCGAGCTAGCTTAGCGTAGCTCACGAGCGGAGTGGAGCGAAATCATATGTTTAATCAGGGGAGTTAGCTTATGTAGGTCGGTGCAAGGGTATTTTTGTAATTACATATTGTATATCAGAGCTATATATTTATGTGTATTGTAAACCTAAGGGGTATTTTGTACTCTCTTCTGAAATTGAAAGAAATTCGCCGCTCTGCTACCGATGACGTAAGCATCACAGACGAACCTCATTAAATCTTTGTGTTTCTTTTTGGATTTGCGTTGATTCTTGCATTTCTTTGCTCTAAATTTCTCAACAAATCCTCTATAAAAACTTTCTGATTTCATTGTGAATTTTTACTAGTGTGGCCCTCTGTGGTTTTTTCTTTTTCTAAGGTTTTTCCATGTAAAATTCTTGTGTGCTTTTCTGGCTGTTTTGATTGTGTTTTTGTTCATTATTTTGTTTTGGTTTTCTCGAATCTTCTGTGATTTTATTTTTGCATAGTGTGATTTAGTTTTTAATTGATTCCAAGTCCCGGTAAAGTTTGGAATTGTTCTTGGTATTTCGATCAAAGAAACACACCATACTTATGAAATGTATTCATGTTGATCTTAATAATATTATATTTCTTTTAAAAGATGATATTAATAAACTCACTTTTTTTACTACATGAAAGTTTTTATTATGGTATTGATCTCTTGCTAGAAATCATTAAGAAAACAAAAAGTAATGATGTCTAAATAAGAATATTTTAACATCTAGCATGAATCACAATTCATATTTTAGTAATGAATGTTCCAAATTTAATTTTAAGGTTATTTTGGCTCCGAATTTAACAAGTTTATAATCAAACTGCCCATTTCAACAAAATTAACTTAACAATATCAAAATTGGTTCAATTTGGGTCCAATCAGACCCATATCCTGCCTTTGAAGCAAAACTAAATTGTTTGGATCATAAATTTAATGGTCAAATGAACTCCAAATTTGATATATATATATATATATATATATATATATATATATATATATATATATATATATATATATATNGAATTCGTAGGTCATTAAGGCACTAAAATCCTTAAAAATTAACATATAATCAAGTAGAACTAACAGTGATCGTCTGATCAAATAGTTAAGAAAGTTACTCTCCAAAAGACCAAACTACTATAAAATAAATGGGCCCCTCGCTTTACCTAAGAGGGGTGAAAGGACGAAGAAGTGAAATTCCAAAACCTGATTTTCAAGAGTTTCTCTCTTGGTTGAGTTTGTCATTTTAACACCCTATTCCAATAAGGTTTTATTAGCTTCATAGCATTGATTCTTATGATGGGACATTTGATCCACATAAATACATTGATAGCTATTGAAACATCATGCACATATGAAGAGCTTCTAAAGTGCTCATTTATCAAATTTTATTTTTTACTCTTAAAAATCAAACACCTAATTGATTTTATTCACTCCCAACATTAATCATTCTTACATTGATGAGCTTGTTACAATTCATCACAAATTGAAGAATTTTAAAAGACTCTTCTCACCTCTCTAGGATTCTTCAAAGCGAGGTAGAGTCACTAAAAGATTATTTCCTTAGATTCTTGATTGAAGCTCGTTAAATCCTAGAAGTAGATCTAGAATTGTTAAGAGGCGTCTGCCTGAGGGAGTTACATTTTAATCCCTTCTACTCATCCTCAACGTGAAAAACAATTCGCTCATATGCTGACCTAATTCATCGCATTGAAGTACAGTTTACAACTGATGAAATCATTAATGGACTTAAAAAACAATCTGAACCACTTGGCAGGAAAGCATAAAAATATAAGTACATAAATGTACACATACACACATACGGGAAATTTACATACATACCACCAAATTCTTATGTATTTACCTACATAACACCAAAAATTTGTTATTTACATTTATTCATTGGTGTTACAAACATATGCATGAAAAGATGTATATTACTTTTGACAAGATAATGATGCTGATACTTTTTATGAGATGTTAAAGATTTGTGTGGCGTGCATGTAAATATGAATGTTTAGGTGCTGAATATCTAAATAATTAAGAAATATTTGGTATGTGCGCGTGTAATTACACAAAAAAACTGTATTCGCTCAAAGAAAATCTTGTTAGCACAGCTTTAACATCATCCACACACAAATTAGAAATCAACAACTCAATATTTATGAGCTTTTACATTGAAAGCATTTAAAGTATTGATTGCATGTATGTTTGGTTGTCCAAGTTTTCTTAGAGCAAATGCAGTCTTTGTGTTAGGTGCATTATAAATAGACCCATAATAAAACCCCATGATAAAATTATATAGTGTAAATGAAATAAGATGTGCCATCATTGGATTTTATATATATATATATATATATATATATATATATATATATATATATATATATA